>PPHD01015305.1:0-16186 GCA_002909625.1 Bambusicola thoracicus | reverse complement strand
AGGCTGCCGAGGAGCTCAACTGCTTAGAAATCTCCATACACCGATCTTTAACAAGATTTTCTTGCTTCATTTTATTCTCACTTTATGATCGCTCACGTTCCTGTGTGCTCACAGGGAAATACCACACACCGCTCTCCCAAAGCACAATCAGCAGAGCCACCCAGAAGAGACCAACGCAAGCAGGAACGCATCTGAAGGACACCAGCAGAGGAGCACCAGAAGCCCAACACAAAGCGCTTCATTTTTGCTGCTAGCTTCCATGACAGCTGTGATCTCTGTCCCTGTGCAGTGCACACAATCACCCACAGCCAGCTTGGGCTGGGTTTGCAGTCCCCTGATTTGAGCCCCAACAACACAGGCACTAGCCACACTTGCCACACAGCACAAGACAGGCTTGCCCCGCACACCACTCAGTTTCACCCTGCTGGGTCACGGCTACACGCCTACCTCACCCATCCAAGCACACACAGGGAAGCTTCAGAAGCAGTTAAGCAAGCACATTACTCACTACTTCCTTCTAAAAGAGAAAAGGCAAGAGCTGTGGACCCTCCTTGAGAGCTAAAGGCTCTTCACCAAACAAGTCCCCACTGCGGGGCATTATAGTGCCGGGGCCGAGCAGCACTCGATCTGCCAGGCTGCCCTCCAGAGTGCTGCAGAGCTCTCCCCAGCTGCTGGAGCACAGGCAGGGGAGGCTTGGGCTGTCCTTGAGCATCGGCTGGGCACCGAGCGCCCTCTCCTGCCGTCTGCGAGGAACAGAAGGCATCTCCGCCTTCTCTCCGCAGGAAACGAGATGCTCTGCAAAAGGATGCTCCCAGGAGGCATCCAAATCCTCCCTTCCCTGCAGCTAGGAAGGAGTGGCAGCCCAAGCGCTGCCGCTGGAGGAAGCAGAGGAACATCTGCCACCTGCAGGAGGGCACGTCAAGATGGGAAGAGCAAAAGATTGCAGCCGATTAGTTCAGCCCTTTGCCCACATCTGGTAAGGCTGGTGTGGTGAATCCATCCCGTATGTGTGGTTAGAGCTAATTCACATACGTGACAGGTCGCCAGTGTTTGCTGGAAGCATTCACCACTGCTGCCTGGATCAGGAGGTGCACTGTTTGGTTTTGCCCATCGCATATTTGGTGAGGTTTAAGCAGCTCACTTGGGCTGGCCCAATCTTGTCTGTGGGGTCACTTTGTGCTCCTATGTGTTCTCTTCTATTCTGGGGCCCACAGCTGCGCTAAGAGGCTTTGCTGGAAAAAGCACTCCCTCTGGACCCACCTCCCTTTCCCTCTTCAGCAGAAAACCAACTCCCATTCTTTACAGACAAGTCACCAAGAAGCAGACCTTCCCAGCAATTGATTGCGTTACCTTTTCTAAGAAGCTGTCTTCTCCCTGAGAGCAGTGGGAAAGAGAGGAAAAAGTATCATTAAGAGAGAGAATGCGATCTCAAATTAAGCAGACACGTAGCAGGCATTATGAGAACCCACCGAACGCCAGCTCCTTCACACGTTCTGCTGACATGGCCAAAGCTAAACCTACAGGAAGAGATTTGCCTGCCAGTTAGCAGAAATCCTGCTCACATGATGCACAGCTTCACCAGGATTTCTGTGGACTCCTCAAAGCAGCCCTGCAGCAGCGCTGCTCACTGCTGAGCCACGGGCAGATGAGAGATCTCTGCCAGGAAGAAGTCCCCTTCCTTGAATCTGCCCTGTTGGAAATAGATGTCCCTGCATTATTTCAGCCATCCTTTTCCGTGACCAGGCCAGAGAGAAAACACACCAGGCTAAATCTGTATTTCTGAGTGTGTGGCAGCTGTGGAGCTAGCAGGCCCCCTAAGCAGCTTTGTGCATAGTCAGGGAAACGAGCGTTTGTGCTCAAAACCCCAGGCTGCTCGTCTGTCTCAACCTAATAGCATTAGCACACTGCACTGAGGAGCACGCCAAAGCCTCTCCAGGCTGCATGTCCGATCCCTCAGCCAACGCTGAGGCACTGTGTCTGCTCAACAGTGCCATGCTGGATGGCTGCTTAAGACACTGTTTAGCGGAAAGCACGGGAGGAAGCAAGCTAAATTTTGGCAGATCGACCTCTCAGGTCGTGAGCAAGCAAACCATTCAAGGGCTGAGCTGGACACAAAGTACAGCAGTCATGGTGCAGGGCATGCCTGGTGGGAGCAGCCCCTTTGCTCCCCTGTCACTTGTGCTGTGCCTGCTTCCTTTGGAGGCTTGCTGTGTTCTAACACAACTAGGACAGATCAGCCCCCTGCAGAGAGCAGTTTGCTCCAAAGATGAGACAGCACAGGTTCTTTTTCCAAGGCATCGGGGGAGTGACTGCAGTCACAGGTTCAGGATAGCATAGAGCCACACTGCACAGAAGCATGGCTAGCTTGGTAAGTGGGTGAGTCATGGCAACAGCCTCACTGCCACCTCCCTGCCTGCCCGTCCTGCTCCTCGCCTCTCTTCCTGGGGCATTCAGCACAATTAGCTCTATGAGACTAACATGCACCTGAGAAAGACTTTTCAAGAGCCTTCTTAGAGCCTACAGTAGGACCCCGAGAGAAAAAATAACAAGAGGATGAGAGGCTACTACTGAAATTCCCAAAGCAGGATGCTCAAGTGGCAGCAGCTTCTCCTGAGAAAGCTGGGAGAATCATTTCCAAACTCTCCCACCTACACTTTGCTATCCTGCACCAGACTGCCCCTCACACTCTCACCGACCTGCGCTCTCCAAATCTCCTTCTGCTGAAGATAACAGTTTTGCCAGGGCAAGGAAAACGCCTGATGCAGTGAAGCCCTTACACCATGTAAGTGCAAGAGAGAGAATGCTTAATATACAAACACACTGCCTTCTTTGCACAGCTCAGACATTTGCTAAATACGTGTAACTGGACCAAAAGACCTCTGGGCAGTGCAGTGGTTAACACACTCACCACTCTCCCTTGTAGAAAGTGCTGTCTTTTCCTGTCTCCAAGAATTTCTCAACTCACAGGTATGATCAAAGACAACGGGCCTGAAATAGCTCTAACGTGACACCAGCTTTATAATCTAAGTGACTAAACTTGGCTTTGGGCTGTGACACATTTTATTCCTTTAGTCTGCTTAACAAGTTCCAGCTGAAGTACTGCAGTCAAAGTGACCTCACTGACTGAAGAGACTGCTGCTTTCCTGGAGATATTGGGACAGAGCGCTTTCGTGTTTCACTCTTCTCTGACTGTTTTGCTTCCTGTACTTCTCTACGTTTCACTGAATAACACAAGAAGGAAATCTAGAGCTAACGGAAGCTGAAGTGGTGTCAAAGAACAGTTACTCAGAGAGAAAAGCAATAGTGTGTATCCAAGAGGACAGAAGCTAAGAGGCCGGGCCTGAGTTCCTATCCAACAAGCAAGAAGTCAGCATTGAGCACTGAGAAGCTGCGGAAGTCACAAAGACTGACAAAATGCTCCAGACCAAGTCTGACACATCTCCAAAACAAGATGGATGATAAACAGCTGAAACCTGAGAAGTGTGAGGAGCTTGAGGCCTGAATTAGTTGCTAGAATTGAGGAGGCAAAAAACGTATCTGGTCACCTGGATTCTTCTTTGCCTAATCTTGTGATGACAAAAATCGTAATTCTAGCATAACAAGTGGTCTTTCTGCATGTTGGGCCAGTGAGAAAAGTGGATGTTTACTAAAAAGGGAGGGAACTGGAAGAGTCAGCAAGGGTGGGGCAGCTACCAAAGGGAAGAGAAAGGAGCTTAAGCCAGCAGGAGTGGAAGCTGTCAAATCTACAGATGTGAGTAAGCAGCAGCTCATCAGACAAAGAAACAAATGGAATGACAAGACTGTAACGTATGAGAAGAGAGGACAGCTATAACACATCAGAGAGACTGAAAGAACTGGCCTAACCGTTCACGGCAACAGAATATAAACAGCCTACCTGGCTGAACAGGAATGGGTAAGTAGACAACTGCTGAACTGTGTTGAAGCAAGGCCAGAAGGGCCATAAAAAAATGGGAATGAAAGCTGCCTGAAAACAAGAATTAATGCCCTATAAACAGGATGTAAGCTCAGAGACAGCCACAAGGTACCAAAAAGGCAAAAGATGATGAGGGCACAAAGGCAACATCTCGTAGACATGTAAGCGGTTTCAGAAGTATGTGAATTAACACTAGGGACTGGTGAAATTTGGGGAGATTAAGAGCTATCACTGCACTGCAGAAGAGCTTGCTCACAGTGGTTAGCATGACAGGAAGTGACTAGAGAGATTGCAGGACTGGCCATTTGCTGAGCTGTAGCCATCAGCATACTTAACAGCACCAAGTTCCTTTCTTTGGTCCCACTCCTGCCTGTTCCCTTCCGTATACAATGCAAATACCACAGCTGTCCAGAAGGAAAAGGATCCTGTAGCCCTCTCCAAGCCATCTCAGAAGACAGTACTTCAGTCATACCGCTTATGGCACATCAGTGCCACTCAGCTGAGCGTGCCAGCACCAACAGGCAGCAGTGCACACACAAGGAGATGGGACCATTGCTCCGTCTCATCACCATGTAGCAGTTAGGATTTAGTCAAAGAAATCACAGATAAAATATGGGCTACCAAAAGCCCTTGGTGGTGGAAGGAAATCACAAAAAACAATCTCATGCTCTGGAAGAAGTAAATCAGCTTAGAGCCAGCACAGCCGACCCAAGCAGAAGGCATTACTCCTGCTTTTAGAAAGGAATATGTTCTCTCCCTGCTAGGAGAACCGCAGGGTAAATACGACATGCCCACTGACAGCAGCCTGTGTTCCAGGAATAACGCTGCTTACCAGGTCAATAAGTTTGGTGACTGGAACTTCCCGGATGGGTTGCCTCATTCGGCACAGGGCCTCTAGGGAGGTGCCAAAGCAGCTGGGCAGGTAGCTCCCACTGATGGTGAGGAAATAGTCCTTCCCTCTGTCCAAGTGAAGGACGAGAATATCCTCAATTTTATCCTCGCCCGAGTTCAGCAGTGTTACAGAGTCCTTACTGACGTACACGTCCAGGGAGATGTCCACACTCTCATCTGCAACAAGCAGCAGCTCTCATCAACAGAGACACACTCCTCACGGTGACAAAGACATACACAACAGGGACGGTGGCCACAAAACCGAGCGGACAGACCAAATGAAGATGATGGTGGGAAGGGCGAGACACAGGAAAGAGGGGAAGGACTGATGAGAGATGGGATGGCAATCTGCACCAACATGCTGCAACAGTAGCAAAACTCACTTGGCTCCAGGTAACCATCACAAGGCTCAGCCCGAAGCCAGGGCTTACAGTACTGCTTGTCACTGAGCTTTGGGATGAAGGAGAAGTGACAGGGAACCTGTCCATTGTTGGTTATCTGGAACTTCTGCTTCTGCAGCTGCCGGAACTTCACGTTCTCAAAGTGAAACTGCAAAGAGAGCAGAAAACACAGATCACATTAGCAGCAATGAGAGAACACACAGATAGCCACTCAGGCCTTCATCATGGCAACCTGTGGCCTACGAGCCTAAACAATGCAAAACTTCTAACAGAAGACCTGTCAAGAAGACAAGGTAAGACATTCCTTCTAATTTAACTTCTGATCACAAAGTAACAGATACATCTCCTACAATTCAGTTTGGTGAACCAAATCTAGCACTTCTGAAGCTGATGTGCTTGGAAAGTGGACAGTGATCTGGATTTCATCCTCACTTCTCTCCTGCTTAGCTCCAGCGAAGGAAGGAAGTCATTCTCCATTCTGTCCATCATGCGGACGATATCTTCAAACACCTTTCGATATCTCTGCTCATCCACAACCTTTACCTGTGGAAAATCACAAAATGCTCAGCTAAGCTTCTGATCAGCTTCACAGGGACTCTTTGGGGATGTTTCTGGGCAATGGGTCATGCTACTAGGAGATTGCTGGAGGTGATCTCCGTAGGATTAGCAGTAACATATTGCAGCGTTACTCATCATTCTCCAGGCTATACCCCAGAAGATAAACAACATTCATTAAAGCAGCCAATAAAACTGCTCTCCTTCCTATTACGTAACTACATCTGCTAGGGTAAAGGACAGCAAACACCTGCAGCACTTTGGTATGACACTGTTCCAGCACTACACACCTGGGCTACACAGCACACGGAGACCACAGCTGCCGTTTGCTCTGTAGAGGCTGGCACGGCTGCCAAGTAGCAGCACACCTACCAAGTGGACACACTCCGTCTTTTATTTTCCCTGTCCTCTTGTCACAGCATTCACAGCTGTGCCTTGGCTACAGGACCACCTCCCGAAGGAATGCATGACAATACTGAGGTCCTGCCCTTCCACAGAAGAAAGAAGCTGTTACCCCGATGTGGAAAAGCGCGCTGACTGGCTTGTGGTCGCTAGTCTTCAGGTCCATGTGACTGCGATAGTGGAGCTGATTGATGTTCCCACCCCTCCAGAGGATCCGGTCACACCACGCTGGCACACGACACTTTCCACTACAAGGAAACACAGGTTAACAAGGGAATCCAACAGTTCTAATAAACATCCAAGCTGTTCCTCTACCTGGCCAGGCAGCCCGCCCCACTCCTACCACCAATGAGCACATCAGCAGTGATGGAATGAACTCCCACACTTCCCTCAACTGGAATGTTATGGGATTTCTTCTTCTTTCTTCCCCTTCCCTCTATGGTAGCTAAAATCCTTTCCAGCATCAGGAAACTATGACCACAGACAGCACTGTTTCCACAGTCTGAGCCCACGTGCAGCAGGACCCAAACTGCACTAGTTTCTTCTGCTCCCTCCTGCACATTATAGCTTGATCCATCACCCACCATTTCCATTAGGAAAAGTCTACTCAGCTGTTACTATTATGTTAGAAAGTCTGAATCCTGGGTTTTCCTTCTCCAGATTAACTGCAGCACTGATTCATAAACAAAGGCAGAGTACAATCTGATTGCTGTATGGTTTGAAACACCTTCTTCAGAGTTTCTCAATTTACAGCAAGCTTCTGCAGCCCATACATAAACGTTCATGGGAGGCACGAAGCAAGCAGCAACAAGGAGGAACCCCTGCAGCTATCCCAAGGTAGCCATCCCTGGGGGTGTCCAAGTCAGGGGACAGCATGACTCAGAGAGCATTTCTTCCTCTCCAATTCCTTTTATGCTGTTTGTCTCTGGTAGCAATAAAAACCTCTCCAGTGCAGAGGCATTTGGGAATTCAGTTTACCCCCCTTCATGTATTGGAATCACAACAACTGAGGTTTAAGGCACATGTCTGCTCAGTGCGCACAGGATGTGCTTATTCCAGAAAGTAGGGAAAATGAAGGAGCACAAATTTGCCTGTGCCCTCCAAACACCACCGTAACACTGAGAGGCATCTCTACCTTTAAGAAGCAGGAAATCACCTTTTGCAAGAAAATGCCCATTAGCAACAAGTTTACCTGGAATCCCAGCGATCTGTTTTAGAGTCATATTTATACGTAGGGATGAATTTAATCTCTCCCTCGATGAAATCTGCAAATGCCTTCTTAAGAACACGCTGAATATTCAGCTAGAAGCAGAAAAAGATCATTTTTCAAAACCCACCCAAAGCAAAAAGCCAAATAAACAAAAGCCAACCCCAAACCAACGCACCCCAAACAACCCCCCCTCCCCAGCAGAGAGAACAGACCTACAGACGTAGCAACTGCAACTTGTGGCCACAGGATTTACCACAGACATCCCCCAAACTGCCTCTCAGACATTACACCTTTAACAAAGGTCAAAATTGAACACACCAGTGGGGTGCTTTCCAAACTGACTGAACACAACCAGGCACAGTGCTGCTCACCGTGCCACGCAGAGAAATATTAATTACTCCACTTGTGCTAAATGCCTTCATCAGTTTCCAGGCTTAAGCATCACCATCATTAATATTTCACTGTCAGTTGTTCAGCAAAAGCATCCGGAATTGTGCTCAGATGACAACCTGACACTGCCTCCCTTTCCTCTTTTACTGTGCTGCAAAGCTTCCTAGATTCTGTTCTCACAAAAAATCTAAGCTGCAGTTGTTTCCTGCCCGAAGCTCTGTAGTACAGCACAAACGAGCTACGGAACAAGAAGCAATCAGACCTTCTGTTCAATCGTGTGTCAGAGATGCCATTACATTATAATTGTTCACGTTTCACAGGTAGAATCCTTCATCTTAAAGACACATCTGGTGCTGTCTTGCATTCCAGCATGCTGTGAAGAAACACTAACTGGGGAAGACCACAGCACAGAATTTAGGTCAAACTGTCTGAGCAGCCAAGTCGTGGTCTCTAAATCAATACCTTTTCCAGAACACTGTGGTTGCTGTTACAAATCCTGTGTTCCAGCTTACAGCATGTCCTTACAAGAGAAATCTTCCAGCAACACTCAAAGACACTTCCATAGCAATTGTCTGAGTCACAGCTAACTCCAGCATTGTGTACAAGCTAGTTTGGTTTAGGGGGTTGATGCCACCAAGACACTCAGAGCTCTGTCTAGGTTCTAGCATCACTGCCTATAGACACTTATTGCAGAGAGCCTGCCAGCTCCTCCCAAGCACAGGCACAACGTGAGCCAAGATGACCTCGCAAGTATGGAGCAAACAAAGGTGGAGTTCACTGACCTGGTCGTATGTCAACAACTTCTGAAGCTCATTCTTACTGATAAGGCTTTTCACTTCATTGGCATCAGGGATACAAAGCCTGTAGTTCAAGTCTCCTAGCCAGATGACAACACTGAAAACAAACACGGAAAAGCCAGCAGTCAGTATCGTAAACCACAAAGGGAAGAAGGGGTGGGTAGGAGAACTGGTTGCTGGTGATTAACACTGAAACACGCAGAAGACAACAGAAGACATGAAAGACTGAGTTTGACAGTAGACATTTCTAATGGCATCTGTCCTACCCCTCCTGTCGGTCCTTTACAGCATCTCCTTTGGAATCCCACGTGGGACTGAAGACTGGGTTTAATGGGAAATACTAGAGTTTGCCTCAAGCTGAAAATAGCCTTGAGGTCATCACCAAATCTTAAATGAAGCAAAACCCACGTGTCTCACCAAGGCTTCAAATCCTCCCCAAGCTACACAAAGTCCACCTGGTACTCAGACTCCTCCTGCATACAGAAGGTGACAACTACAGAACTCGCTCCTGTTTGTTAACCAGTTACACAGGCTTACATGCATGTATCTGCATGCTTGCAGCCCGTGTCATACCATGGTTTTACCAGTTTGTTTCCCACTGCCCTTCCTTCAGATCAGAACACTACCTTATCACCTACCTAGCACAGGGCTGACTGATGCACAACTTGCAAAAGCACAGGTATGCTCCCTTTCATCTGATAATCCCCAGAATGTTTCTGTCTTATCTTATCTACCAGCCCTATCTCATCAGTACCTGCTCTTACTCTGTTCCTCTCTGGGTTTCCAAACAGACCTACATCCTGCCAATGTTCTCTCTTCAACCCGTAAAGGTTTCATTCAAGGATTAAAATCTAACCCTCCCTTTAGTATCAAAGCTCTTCCTGTCTATAACTAAGCCCCAACTTTTCCATTAGAGAATTATCAAGGACAGTCTAACACTTGGCATTTTTAATGGCTTAATTATTAACTACAGAACTGTCATTAGTTTGTAGTAGGTTTATGAAGTTAATTTATATGCTTGGCTGTACACACGATGGGGTTTGGTTTGGATTATACAGCATCACTGTCACTCCATAACAACAACAACAAAAATCAAGTATTGCCTGCATGCCAATGGATTCACTTAAACTAAAACAGCAATTGTGAACACCCATTATACACAAAAAGCCCAAAAAGCACAAACTCTGCCCATCCTGCTGTTCTTTTTCTTATCAAATTCATTCTCTATTTACTAACACAATAAAACCCAGCACATTTTTGAGCCCCATAATGCTCAGCCACTGACTCAGAGATGCTGCTTGCTTGAAGTGAGAGCATTATATGTGAGGAAAACACCATTACAGAGCACCTGAGTGACTGCAGAGAAAGGTGACCTGGCAGCTTGGCTGCAGGTGCTGTAGAGCACCAGGTGCCTTGGCATTTTAATTACACTGGTAATTAAGCCAAAAAACTTAACTGAGCAAAACCTCCCGTTGCTGTGATTTTGGCTTGATCTCTGTTATTTAACACGGCTCCAAGAAAGGAAGACAGCAAAACTCACTCGTGTTTCATGATGTTGTGCTGAGGTAGAGTACCATCAGGGGTTACAAAACTCATCCGGGCACAGATATCCTTATAGTCCTGATTCCGCCGCTCAAAGTCCTCCATGTGAGCAGCCAAGTGGGAATTGACAATGCAGAAGGTGGTGTTGTGGAACACGAAGCGCACTGCCACGCCGCCCTTGTTGCCCTGGGCAGAACAGGTATCAGTGGTTGTTAGAGGAGAACGCAGACGAGGCATCAGGGAGAACACAGGGATGGCACAGAGATGAGAACAGGATCAGACCGTGCCACTTCTTGCATGGGTACACAGAAGCAATAGAGTGGCCTCAGTGACTCACCATCTTTCCGATGATCCCGGTGCCCACAGACTCTGACATGACCTCTCTGATGTTGTTCAGCTGATCTTTCCTAGCAAACACGAGCAGCATCATCCCAACTAGACGGACCATCTGCACCTGCAAAAAACAAAAGCAATCCTGAGTTTCCAGAAGGGCAGTGGTAACACACAGCCAATTTGCCTGCTCTGCCCGACTTCTCTGTCCCTCTCAGTCCCCCATTATGTTTTGTACTCGATCCATGCCTGCAACAGCATCCAAAGGATACTCCTGTCCCAAAGTTAGCTTCTGGAAGACAATCCATCATCTCCAATCAGCCATCAGCAGTGCTGAGCTCACCACATTTCCCACTGTGGTGTTTCCCTACAAACATTGCTGTCTTGCAAGGTAACAGAAACTTCACAAATGCACAGCAGTTTTTTCTCTGATGCAAAGAGTCTCCTTCTGGAGCCAAGAAGTTCCTCTCAGCTGCAGGGCTAAACTCACAGGTGTTAACACAGTGCTGATGTGCACTCCCCAGCAGGGATCGCAGGTCTGCTGATGATTCTCTGGCATGTCAAGCCAGGGCACTTTGTGGCCTGAAGTCTGCCTGCGCCCTCCAAACAAGCCTTGGGTCATCACCTTGAAAGCCCGTGCTGAGGCTTGCAACCTGAGCACACTCACTTGAGAGGCATTAAGATGTGCTGGGATTAAGCCTGCATAGCAAAGGAAGAAAGTGAAACCACAGAAATAAATGGGAAGAGCCAGAAAACTCAGCACACTCTGCAGGAGTGACATTTGCAGGCAACCACAAAGGCTTATCTACGGTTTCAGTCACTACTATCTGCCTGCAGACATATCCTCCCCCTTTTGCAAGGGTGGAAGAAGTTTGCCTAAAAACTCATATACCAGAAAGGCAGAGGAACATCGGCCCCTTTGCAGTTCCCACCAGGATCCCTGGCTCCTTCACCACGAACTTCAGTTCAGTGAGGTACTCCATTTTCCTGCTGCTACCTATAACCCATGGCTCCGAGCTCAACACAGAGCAAGCAGCACAGGGTGTGACAGCGAACACACGGGCCAACAAGGAAGGGGAAAGCAGCTCACGCAAAACAGTTTGCTACAGAGAGATGAAAAACAATGGCTCGTTTCAAAGCAATCGGAGCCAAGAGCAGGTGCCACAACTGAAGCAATTCTGCCTCAAGGTAGCTGCCACCAGAACATTGCTCCTCACAGATTATTCCATTCCTTCAGGGAGAAACTATTCATTCCATTTACCAGCTCAAGACACACCTTGTTTCTATACAATGGTGAGAGAGTAACACAAAGAAAGAACGTGAAAGTGCTGCTATGGTTTTATTGAGCATACTAATTCCTTGAAATCTGCCTCTTCTTTTACGACTATTTTCATCTCTATCTTTACTAATTTCTGCTTCAAAACACACCATTCCCCTACAACAGCAGGACAAGTAGACTTTGCAGACTCAGTTCAGCATATCTGACACACAGACTAATAGACACATGCTAAGCACACATCCTTCGTGCCTCCAGTCTGCTTTTTGGGTCAGGTGAGGAAAGGGGAAACCCATTCCTATGCTCTTTCCAGTAATTCCAATGCTCTGACAAACCCCCGTACCACCCAACAGAACTCACTTTCTTATACTTAGCCTGAGGGTGCAGGGACCTCTCCACAGCAGCCAGCCATTCCTGCTCCTTTGCAGAATCGAAGTAGAAAAAAGCCTCCGTGCTGAGGTCCAGCTCCTGGAATCTAAAACCAAGCCAACTTAGCAGAAGTGGAACGTGCTACAGATCGCTCTCTTTCTACAGGAAGGTCCAATGTGAAACCTTCATAAATATCTATTTCTTCTTGGTAGAAAAACCTCACTCTCTCTTCCCAAAGCAGCAGCAGTGCCTCTTGGACCCTACTGCAATACAATCCAAGAAACTCATCTCTGCAAGGAGTATAACTTCACACTGAGAACAACCAGAGAGCTCTGCGGACACCTCAAGTAAAATCTCTTCTGCTGCATCACAGTAACCTCTTGTTTAACTTGACACCCCGCCCCAACCAAATGGCAATTTTCTTTCAGACACAGCTCAGCTTTGTGGAACCCCTGAGAACATGACAGGAGCTTCAGATAAACACACTACGACAGTACCAAGCAGGAAACCTGGCACCATAAGTAAACACAAGGTAATTGTTCCTCACCCAATGCAGTAGAAGTCGGGAGGCTCTGTGTCACATGCCAGCCAGGGTTCCAAGCCACTGTCCGGAGACTGCCCGTTCACATTCCACGTTCCCACAAAAAATCTACAATACAAAAGCAGCTGAACTGTAAGAAAACACAATAACGAGTGCAGCAGCCCAGTATTTCCAGTGTACACAAAACAGCATCCGGGCTGGGAGAAGAGAACACATGAGCGATCTGTGCACGGGGTAATGCCAATTACGGGGCAACTGAAAATACTCCTAGGCTTGGCTCATCTTCAGTGACACCAGTTTTGCAGAATGCTACAAAAACAAAGACATTTCACTGGGGCCAGCAAACATCTGGCTCTGTTAAAATCACATTGTGTGGGATGACGCTAAGGCTGTGCAGTGGGACAGCTCCCTTTTTTCTCCTTCTGCCCATTGCTTCAGTCTTAATTGAAGGTTCAGAGATCTGACTCTCATAAAGGAAATGACACAAGAGGAGAAGCTGTATTGCAGACATTTCTCTTCAGTCTGCACAAATCCATGTTTAGCCACCCAAGCTGGCAATGCATCAGCAGTTGTCAGATTTCAAACCTGGGCTGGATTGGAACTCACAGAGGAGATTACAAAGTCTCTTTGTCACTCTCTCTGCACAGTGTTGCCTTGTCACAGCTCTAACCTGAAGTTCTCAAGGTTGACATATTCCTTCTCTCTCTTCGCAAGCACGTGTTTGATGAGGCCTTCTCTTTGCCCTGATTGGGTGCTGGGTAAAAACATTTTGCGCATGGTGTTGGTTACTTTTGGCTGGTCTCTTGGTGCACCTTCTCTCTCTCGGTGAAACCTCAGAAGGAAGCAAGAGCAGAATTAAAACTGGTTCTGCTGTCGAGGAAGAGAAGGAAAAAAGGGAAGAGATTCGCCATGCTACTCACTGTCTACTTGGAGGCACAGGAGGAGGTGGGGGTTCCCGGCGAGAGCCTGCTTGGTGGTTTTGCATGTTTCTTTTCTTCTCCAGGCTTAGAGCATTGAAGTCATCCTCAAACCCCAGAGCTCCTATAAAGAAAAGGCCAAGCACAATGCCATGAAAAACAATTTAATACAGCTCAGAGCAAGAAAAGGAAGGAATGTAGCTCCACGGGAAGTGAAAGAGCAAATGATAACAGCAATACACCAGCTCTGATAAGAGAATGAGTGATAGGGTCAACGCAAAACAGAACTTAACTCATGCAAACCAAGGCACTGAGAGGAGACAGCACTCAAGAAGAAACGAAGAGTCCAGGGCAATAGAATCAGAGGACAAAGATGTTTTGTTTTGCATGGGATGTGGTGAGGCAAGGAAATGGGATAGCAGGCAGAGTGCCGAATGCAGCATCAGTCACAGCTCCCTGCCACCAAGGGCCCAGTCCTGCACACACCACAGAGCGTGCAAAGGTGACAGCCACTTCAATACCTGGAGAAGAGGCCTGCAACAGACCTGGGAGGTTTTTCTCCATCTGATGCCAGCTGGCTGAGTTCTTATATTCAGGCAGAGAGTCTTTTAACTGAGCTAGAAATAGAATCAGCCCTATCAGACACTGCTGGTGGCCTGAGGATTTCAGGAATACAGCGATAGCTCTGCTTACCTTCCTGTATGCTCTGCACTTCCGAGAGGAACCCCAAGCAATGCTCCTCATCAGGGATTTCAAAGAGCCTCTCAGCCGTCTTGTCACCTTGTATCCGGATCTTGCAGCCTGCTTCAGGCATAAACACAAACTCACAGTCAAGTCTGCTTGGCAGATGTTATGCCCTCAGAGCCAATAGAATTACTACATATTCTCTGAGCTCTTCCATGAAAGGCAACCTCCAGCCACTGTTTCTGATGGCAATTTGCACCTAATCAAGTTTCACAGCGCTTCAGAGCTGATCCCACTTGGGGGACCACCAGTCACGTTTTCCTGTTTTTAGGAAAACTTTTCCCCACTGCTATCTCACAGAGAAGAGCTCTAAAAGTAGTAAGAAAGATACTGAAAGGGAGAGCAGAACGAGTGAGTAGAGAGAGAGCTGTCACATGCACACTGCTAAAGGCAGATAGTAACCCGGGGCTCAAGATCAGGTCAAAGAAACAGAAGGGAAATGAGAATGGTCCTGAAGCCAATTCAAGGCCTTGAGAAGAGATTTAAGAAGTTAAAGTTTAACCGATAGCCAATACTTTTATTTGGGCAGTTAAGACCTTGCCGTGACAACTGGATGCCTAAAAAAGCCAGAGAACACTTGAGCACATGCAACCCCTGCCTGGACTGAGGACACAGCGTATGGAGGCAGGTAAAAGAAGCACTCGGGGCAGAGTTTCCTGAAAGGAGCTTAACACACACGACTGTCTATTGTTATAAAACTTACTGTTTGTAGCTATATCAATCAGCAGAGTTTCTTCTGCCTCTGGAAGAGAAGAGAAAAAGCACTGAGACTTCACGGTGAATACTGTGGGAAGCGTGTGCTCAAAACAGCACACTGCCTGCTTCTAACCACAGCAGTCCCAGGAAAGGAGGAAACATCTCTGCTACTCATAACAGCTACAGCAGAAAGAATGGCACTGCTGGACGGCTTGGACAATCAAACTGTCACGGGGGAGACTGCCATTATTCAGAGCTCTCACAGATCTGGAGAGGCAGCTTCATAGAGCCTCTGTGAAACACCGGTCTGGCAATGAACTTGAAGCTTACACAGCAAAAACGATGGCCAGAACTACCCCGAATTATACAGAAGGTTATAAACTAAACCAGGAGATGCTGAACAAGCATTTCCCCCAAGGGCATCCACTGCTATCTAAGTTCTTCCTAGACAACACCTGCAGTCATTTCCCACTCCACGTGCAGCTGTTTGGAGCCGGCAGCTTACGGAGGCTGTGAAGGAAACAGCCAGCAATCGGATTGCAGCTCCCGGCTGCCGCCAGCACCGAAGGGCAGAGCCTGGCAGGCAGGGAGGCGCACACACCGCCGAGAGGTGCCGAGCAGAGGCTCTGTACGACCCGAACCCACCGCGTCCCTGCAGGCGTGCTGAGACGAGGCTGAGACCAGGCAGCTCTGCTCCGGTGCGGAAGGCACAGGAGCTCATAAACCGCGAGTTTTACTTCCAGGGGGAAGCGTTCAACCCGCACAGAGGCTGAGGTCAAGGAAAACCGACGAACGGCAGTGGATTTCGGCTGCCACGAGAGAGCCCGCCGCAGGAGTCCGTACCTTGCACGCACTTAAAGCGGCTGTTGATGGGAATGAAATCCGGCTCCGAGTTGTCCCTCTCCTGGGAGCGGATAACCACCCTGCAGACAGAGCGAAGCCGTGTGAAGGGGCCGGCCGGCCGGCCCTCTCCCCGCGGGCACACGGCTGTTCGCACAGCAATAAAAGCTGCCGGGAGCAGCACGCCCACCGCCCTGCGCACAGCCCCGGTATCCCAACACAGGTATCCCAACACAGGTATCCCAGCCCCGGCCCGGCCGCCGCTCCGCACTCACCCGTAGCGGCCGCCCCGCTGGGCCAAGCTCAGCGCGCACGGCTCCCGCCGCCCCGCCCGCACCTCAGCGCCGAGCA
>PPHD01015304.1:0-16186 GCA_002909625.1 Bambusicola thoracicus | reverse complement strand
TCTTGGAGAAGGGAAGGATGGGAAAGCTGGAGAGATCCCTAGAGCAGGAATGCAACTTCTAATAATGACTTGCAGATGTCAGAGTAACATTCTAGGATCTTCCTATTAGTCCAAAGCTATTGTTTGTAACATACGCAGAATAAGAGTCTCATGTATATGGCTGTAAACAAACTTCTCATCTAAACTAATTGTGGTTCACCAACACTCATCTGGAGGAAGGGAGGGCTGAAGGGCTTAAAAAGTGCTGAGGTTTACGGTGACACACATTATCTTATAATTTTGCCATTATACTTCAGAGATGAGTTATTTCTATTATTTGGGTTGCAAATCACCACCACAGTACTACTGAAAATGCAGTGATAAAGCAAATAAAACCATACCCACTATTATGAGGTACTGGAGTTCAAATATGCAGTAGTAATAAAAGAAGATGGGAGTTTTCATTTAGAATTTATAAAATCACTTCCAAAAAGAGAATGAAAATGTGTTCAAGTTGAGCAGCTCATATATATCTTGGAGAGTTTAAATGCATCCAATTTTCACAGTAAATAGTATAATATGTAATTATCTATATTTCAGCAGAAAATAGCAGGATACTGAAAGCCCCATTTACCAGAAAATGCTTTCAAGGCTTCAGTTTCCGATAGTATTATTCATGTAAGCCGTTTAATAGTTTTTTTTTTAAAATATACAGTTAGTATTTGATTTTTATGCAGGTTCTTAATTACCAGATGAAACTCTAGCAGTATGTTTAATGTAAAGTAAGGGAACAGTGGAGGTCACATATTTCTTTCACACACTAAAATAAGTTACTCATGTGTCACCACAGAAGAGATTTGTAACCACATGCCACCAACTTGGAATAACTTAACTGTATCTATTAGGTTTTCATCAGGATGCCAGTCAGCATTTGTACCTGCAAAGAGGCACCAAAGTGTGTCTATGAGCATCAACTGTTATTTGCCATCAAGTTTTGCTATAAGGGAGTATATAAGAAAAGGCACTCCTAAAGTCTCACAGACACCCATGGGATGGATGCTCCCTTTCTCTAGTCCCAAACAACCACACCGAGATCTCCCTAGCAGTGTTCTGCCACTGTGAATGAGCACAGACCTTCTCACATTTGAGAACAGAAGCTCCTATTCATTACCAGGTATGTGGGAGTTGTACATGGGGAGATACATGGAAAAGCCTGGATGCACTCAATCTACATCTAAGTTTCACAGCTTCAGAAGGATTTTTTAACACTGGATGCTTTTACGAGCTAGTGCAATATAGACAGCTGAACTCAACTTTTGTTACCTGATACAACGTAGGAAACCTCCATCCACATATTCCTATAGTGGTGTCAAGACACCATGAGGACTGTGCTCAATATCATGGGGAAATTATTGCCATGGGAGTGGAAAAGCAACTGTAGTACTGGATCAGGCCCATGGTTCAGCTGGTGCAGAGCTTTGTCCTTGGCCATAGCTGTTGCACAAGAAATTCAAGGACCTTTGCAAGTCATAGTTAGGTCACATCTGTTTCAGTTAAAGAATCTTCTAGTCTCCAAGAGTCAAAAGCATAAGAAGTGCTGTCTTTTCTAAAACACTTAATTCTTTACTTAACAGTATGTCAAATCTGACTAAGCTTGTTTTCTTGTTTCTTTTTTTCACTGTCAACTCCTTTTCTGGATCCCACTAAACTCTAGATATAAAACAGTATCCTGAAATAATGATTTCCCCAAGGAAAATACACATTGCATTAAAAAAAAAAAAAAAAAAAAAAAAAGCTGCCTTTTGACTTTGAATGCAAAACATTTCATGAATATCTTCATCATGTTCTGCAAGAAAAATCAAATAGCTCTTCCCACTGACTCATCTACATTTGCTAGTATTTTTTTAAACGATACATCACAGCTCAGCTTATTTATCTATGATATATCATTATCTTAACCAGAGTTTTTCACCTCTCTCAATCTGAAAGCTTTCCTAAGTTTTTACCACTTTTTTTGACCAAACTTCTCTTTCTGTAGCCTGCTTTAGTTGATGCTGCAGCAGCAGGAGTCTTACTGACCGATGTGACAGATACTCTGTCTTTTCCATTCCAGTTATTTTCACAGTACACAAAGATGTGATGCAAGGAAAGCCACTTGCATGAGTGGACGCACAGGGAATTGAGGATGTCTGGCAAGCGGCAGCTCTGGGCTTTCTATGTTTGTAGATGTCAAACAGACAAGCAGCAGTATCTCTATAATTCTACTTCAGGGCAAAACATTTGCCAAATAGTTGCAGAGAACTGTGTTCTTCTGTACTAACAAGAAGAAGCAATGCAGAGAAGGAAAATGTTTCCAGCACTGGGGTTAACAATTTCAGGACAAGTCCAATAGCCCTTGTTGAAACTGCACACAGGAGAGGACTGGCATTTGACAAAATTTTTAATCATAAGGGAACTCTGAGAGAACTGAAAACTATTTTAAACTAATGGAAAGGGACATGGCACATTAAAAATTTAAAAGGATCTCTCTTCAAAAGAGATTCAGTAACACCATTCAATTTAAGTTTCCCATGAGCCTCAAAAAATAAAGTATTGAATAGACTTTTATTCATATTTCATGAAATATTAGAATTATTTATGCTCCTACATAATTTTGCTGAAAACTACAGCTAAATGAGCACCACCTGTGAAATTTACATATTCTGTATAAAGTCACACAGATAAGACAAGATTTCTCCAGGCTGTAAAATCTGCTTCAGTCTTCAGACCATCTCTACAGGACAACGTTACCTGAACAGAAGCAGATTTTGCTCAGGAAGCCAATCTGAGACTTCTTTCAGTCCTTCATTCTTCTCGGTCACCTGGCTGATGAGCAGGTGCTTATTCTGCACAATTCCCTCGGTTCCAGCTTCTATAGGCTGCCATAGCTCTAATTCTTACAAACTGCTGCAGCAACTGTAATGAAGCCCATCCCAGTTGTGTTCGCTGCATCCATCAACACCTAACGCTTATCAAAATTTAGAACTAATGGATGTAGCACCAAGTGTTCACAGAATATCCTCAGTATCCTGTAAGACTCCACTTTGACTCTTCTATTTTTTCAAATGCCTATAATTTGTTCAGAAATATTATTGTTGTATTTTAATAAAGTTTACAACTACACTTTGAAAATAATGAGATGCAGTGTGAAAAACCAAATCAGATTTTCACTTGTTCACTTTTTTCCTAGATCATAATTTATGATAAGTAGTATTAGAGAGGACAAGATAGAGACCTAAATTACAGTTTACAATACAAAGACATCTATTAAGATCAGTAATTACACAAACATTATACATACATTAATCAGTACAATATTTTTCTTCATTCTGAACAGTTCTACGTCTCAGTTATGTTAGGAATGTGCAAAGAAAAAGCAAGGTTACTTCTGTTGCTGTTCCATGCCAGAAACACAGAAAGAAAAATCTCTGAAAATGCAATATATACTTATGTAACTTTATCTCCTTTCCAGAAATGTTTAAGTTGTGTTGGAAATAAAATTCAACAAAATATTTTTAAAAGAGCAGAAAATGATTTATTATGTTACCATAAACCTATTGACACATGGGATTATAGTCTGATAAAGATTGGTGCATTCATCCCTGGTTAGCCTGTTTTCATTTTAGATAAGATTCTAGAATAGTTCTACATTTCTAAACAGATCTTTGTCTTCATTTCAGTATTTCTATAGGAAGAAATAGTATAAAGGAACCCAACATAACGTAAGGTAGTTGGTTAATTTAAAAAAGGTTTAACGATGCAAGTTTCACCATGTTGCATCTACGCAGAATTTATCCCATTTTTAGTGACTACATATAGTTAATAATAATTCAATTTTATTTCTTGGTGAGTAAAGAGAAGAACTGTGGAGCCGCTTCATGGGTACTGCAAGAAATCCTAGGTTTGATCCAGCTCCTAATAAGAGCAGTTGAAGGGGGCTCTATTTTTCTCTTGGTATCTCTACTGTACTACAGGCAAATAACCCTTTTTCCTCTCTCTTCTTTTACCCTTTTTACATTCATTATGTATAATGTATTATGTATAATGAAGGTAAAAATAAATAAATAAATAAATGTTATGCTCAATATTGGGACATACACTCAGGCATTGCTTGAGATGATCTTTTTCAATAATTTTTACATAGTTGATTAACTGGATGAATGAAAAAATGAAAAAAAAAAGAAAAAATTAAGTGCTCAGAATTCTCACTGAATTATGGAGTTTTAGAAGTATCTTAGGACTAAACTGTCAACACGGTGCATCACTGAAAAAGACAACTGTCATCCATCAGTCACACAGGACAAGAACCTCTGCAAATAACTGAAAATACCCAAAGTACCCAAGGATGTATGCTTTTCCTTCAATACTGAGACTGTACACACTGCATTCAGAATTATACCTCCACAGAGTACAGCAGGATTTGTCCCCCTGCATGCAGCAATTCTTACAATTGGAAAACATTGAAAAGTCACATTGAAAAGTTAATCATTGCACTATTTCTCCACATTTAGAATATTCCTATGCTGGATGGATACTAAAGTGGATTTATGTCTCCAGGAATCACCTGAGAAAGGTATAGGAAGAAATGGAAATAAGTTACAGTTTTTGTTACTCAGAGGCAGAAAATCTGTCCAGAACAATTTGTTCTTAATGGCTGTTTTAGCTCAAAAGAGGCCCTGAAGTAAAGAATAAACAAACTGTCAGAGGAACAGAGAATAAGTCTCTTAAGATCAGGGTTAAGGTTCATTGGTACAATTGCTCTAAGGCAAAACATTACCACATCTTGGATTAATCCTGGCATGTAGATAAATATAAAGGTACAGCAGTAATGCACATGCAGTGCCTTTTCTGTGACTGCTGCACATGCAATGCATCCAAAGGAATAGTACAAAACGTAATGTCTTGTAAAACTGAATTATTAATTCTAAATATATTGAAACAGAGATTTAGAAATTCAGAAAAATAGATAATAATAAACAAAAGCTAGATAAATATACTCTGTGGTCCCAGACTTGCATAAACTCTATTACCCTTCTTTAAGCCAAACACAGACTCCAGCCAGAAATCCATCTCAAAAAAAAAAAAGCCAGTTTCCTGATCTACAATTGGCCTTCAGCTTTTTTCTCCCTCACAAAGCCTCAACATTTTATTTTTTGTTTTAAAAGATTATATTAACACATCTTGACCACCCCATGAAGAAAATCAGACGTGCACAGTGCACTTCCATGCTGGAGGATCATGCAGGATTTGGAGAATGATACAGAAGCCACTGCACACACTCTCTGGAGTAGTCCATCCATATTTCTCTAAGCGTTATATCACGTTACTGAGCAAACATTTACTTTAGCACCAGTGGTATCAAAGCCCTCTTCCCTTCCCTCTGCTCCTCATGTCCAAGAACACCAAAGTCCAGGGTTTAGCCACATCTCCCCCTCTTACCGTTAGAAATACACCTCTCTACACACTCCTTGCCCTTCCTCGCCACAGGAATTCTCTTTCTTAGAGCTGGATCAGAATTATCAAAGTGCAGGCTGCAGTCCCAGCCCAAGTACTCTGATCCCCATCACCACCTTCAGAGCTGCCACTGCCTCAGCTCCAGACAGCGTTGAGGACCACAGAAATTTGTACACACGAGAGGCAGGGACAGGGCTCCTGCTGAAAGACCAAGGTTCCTCATCTGCTCACCATGAACGGCCTTAGTTACCACAGCACCTCACCCAGAGCTAAAGTCACATTTCACCGCACTGTTACAGCAATAAACATTTCCGATCAGCTGAGGAATGCTCTTAACAGCACAGACTGCAGGGCTGCATACAGCTGTATGTCTACACTGCTCATCCATCCTCATTTATTTGCAGAGCTGAGCTATGACGATGAAGGAGAACAAGCCATTGCTCTGCCATCAAGCATTTGATCCCAGGGAAGCACTGTGTTATCATTTCTCCTCTAATAAGTACTCTATAAAAGGAAGAGCGGTAACAGGCTGAGATTTCTGGACAGAGCAAACTCAGGAAAAGTGTACCGGTCACTTACAAAGCCTCTCCATTTGCTGATACACTGCTCACTTCACAGGCTCCTTGGTAGAGGGATGTGGAATATTCCCTAGGGCCTCAACTATTCATTCTTTTTTCCATTATGGTGTTTTAGAAAAGGTTACATTGTCCAGGCTTTCTCTAACAGAAGCGCAGTTAGACCCGTAATTAGATTCCATGATTCTATGAACCAGCACTGGTAACAGGCTCTCCCAGGCTAAATGTTAATGCTATTAAACTGCTGTTAATGTGACTGTAGACACTGCTAGCAAGAGCTCCTGTTGGAATGCACAGAGGGAGGAGGAAGGAGAAGCAGGCCTTGCACAAGTTTTGCATCGAAGTGGATGCAGAATGTGGTGCGGCACAGGCTGAAAATGCAGAGCAGAGTCCTTGCAGGATGGAGGCCTGGGAAAAGGAGTTCATGCTCATGAGATCACTGTGCAGCCCAGTGCCAAGGTCTTGCATTTGCTGTTTGAGAAGCAGCTTCTCCTCCAGCTTCAGCATCAGCATCAGTATCCAGACACTTGGCTCCAAGCCCTTTCATCCAAGCATTATAATAATGTTAGATATTTTGAGCACATAAACATACAGATTGTTTTAATTTACTGCATATGTATTCGAACACACAGCCAGAGACCTTAAAGGGGTTTGGCCCTAATTGGTTAGTTAACAATTTGGTTTGTTTTTAAAATATGTTGCTACAAGGGTTCCACACATGCAAAGAGCCAACAAACAGATCACTAAGCTTCATTAAACCTGTTAAATATCGCAATCATACAAAACCTAAACCCATATTAAGCCCGTAAGACATATGGTCACTTAACACATAAAAATCTCACAAAACCTATAATCCCATAAAGGCTGTGACAAATTAACTGATGTCCATATAGGAAAATCTAATTACAAACTGATTACAGTTGTTAAAACCATGACATCCTCTCTCAGAAATTCTCATCCCTCATACTCTGGTAACACTGGGTATCTCTTACTTCTCATACCCACCCCAGTAATGAAGGCATTTGGTTGCTCATCTCTGTTCTGTAAAAACACGACTCCTTGCAATATCCTGTATGAAGATATCCCTGCCCACAGATGCAGCGATTAGTCAAGTCCCAGTCTAACTGCTGATCCTGACCATGCTGGTATTCAAATGGTATTCTTTAAAAGTGTCCATTTTTCAGCAAATACGCACTTGATCTCCTAAAAACAGTGCTACATGAGTTTCCTCTATGTGTTATGTTGTAATTCACAATTGTACCTTGAGCTAGGCCACAGTTCACACAAATAGGAAACAAATATAATGAAGCCCTCTTGGAACTGATGTACTTGGCTCCCACCAGGTCCTCTAAAAAGAAAGCATCTGCAGATATGTCATCTATAGGATAATTAACAGTTCAGGCCTAATCTCTGGAAATTATTGGTCATTTCTTCATGAATTTTGAGCAGATACAACATAAATCTCCTGAAAGATTGATAAGAATATAGAAAATTGAACTGCCA
This sequence comes from Bambusicola thoracicus, assembly GCA_002909625.1. Taxonomy (NCBI): domain Eukaryota; kingdom Metazoa; phylum Chordata; class Aves; order Galliformes; family Phasianidae; genus Bambusicola; species Bambusicola thoracicus. The sequence continues at coordinate 8,636 of PPHD01015304.1, read as the reverse complement.
ACACAAATGTAATTTTAATTTATACATCTATTTATAAATTAGAATTTGTAATACACATAAGCCTGCTGTAAGTAGCAGCAGGTTAGAATCAGGAGCTTTCTGCTCCACAGTGAATGTGTGCGCAGTCAGTGGTGTTGTTGGCCATCACCTGTCCAGTGACCGTCAGACAAGTTCGCAGCGACAAGGCAGGCCTAGGGCTAAGCCAAGGAGCCAGCTGGGGGGTCTGGATTAGCAGGGATATTGCCAGACATGGGCAGAAATCACTCAAAGACAAGGGCTTGAGTTTACATGCACCTTCTGAGCCAAAAGGGAGAAGGTCCCAAGGAGGCTCCTTTCACTCCTCCCACTGCTCTTTTCACAGCAGTCTTGTTCAAGGCTCCAGAGCTACATCGTGTCAGAGCTAGCCTTGAACACAAGAAGCCAAGACCATCCCAGGAGAGAAGAAGGGGCTTCCAAGTTCTTGATGCACTCAGGATCTTGACAGGAGAAAACGCCCTATTTGCTTCATGCTCTAATTCCTGGATATCCCACTGGTGCAATTCCTGGATATCCCACATGGTACAACATGGCCTCAACCCAACCTGAAACCCCAGTCCCTGCACAAAATGCATGCTGACTGCAGTATTCACCACATCCACTGAGTCTATATTCTTGTATTCTCACCTCCCTGTTCTGTACCAGCTACATTGCAAGAAAAATCCTTTCTGAATGCCAGTGATTTCACCAAATGCCTGCTCCACAGCACAAACAACTTGCCTGCAAGCAGGAGCAATCAATCCACTTATAAAATGCAGATTTGAACAAAGCTCTGGAAAACACAGAATGGGAAATGCCTCAGTTGAATGTGACAATGGACTGAAATCACTGCCTCAAAGGGTACAGCAAGCTCTCTCCCAGTGCAGTACAGCCCAAGTCTCAGTACAGCTCCAGTTGCTGAGGCACTAGAATCTCTGGGGGATGCCTCCAGCAATCCTCAGGAGAAATAGCTACAGAGTACTGTGAGTGTGGGAACATACCAGTCGTGTGCCTCTACCCCTGAAGAAGGAATTTCTGAACATAAGACTTACAGTCTTGTGCTTGCTGGCTCACAAAACACATCCCAAAAGCACAGGAGTAAGTCTTCATGCCTGGGATAGCAAATGCTATAAAGCAAACGGAGACAGCACAATGGCACCTGTCTGCACATTATGCAGAGAAATACACTCCTGCACCGACATACAGATGCAAGTGCCACACTACTCCAAAGACAGATGGCCAAATTTTTCCCTCTCAGATGATGAAACATATATAATCTGTAAATAGCCTTATAATTCTAAGGATAAAAAAAATCCCAATAGAGCTGTATACAACAAGCATCTCCTCCTTTCACATTCTCTCACATAGGTGACTAGTTTACTTCGGCAGAAACTACTCCTAATGCTACAGTAATTCTGCTTCTGGTATCAGAGAGGTTGCTACAAATTGTTCCCTCTCTTCTGCACCACAGTGGCTTCTGTGCCCTGCATTACTAGTTGCATCTGTGCTGACTTGGAACTTGAACACCATTTTGAAATCTCTCCTGAAAGTTTATTATAACGTAGAAAAACTGGCTTTCTTTTCTTCAATCTCACATTGTCTGAATTCTCGCTCTTGTTATAAATGTCACAAAGTATTCAATTGTCACCTCGTCATATGTTGAATTTCTGAAAAGGGACATCACATTCTGCATGTCAAGCAAACAATTTGATACCAAAAGCCAAGGCTCAAGCCAGTGAACCACTGATTTCGATTGAAACAAATGGAAAAATATTTCACCAGTTCTGAGCTGACATCTACTGGTAGAATGTTGCAACAGCGCGGGAATCGGGAAATGCACAGCAAGCCATTTCAGGAAGGATCTCCAGGTGGTACTTGGTGAAATGGTCTGGGGTTGAAAAGGATAAGAGATCCAAAAAGTATGTATTTCATGCAGTTTTGCTCCAAGTATAGTCAGTTCAGGCCAAGCATATGGCTGGGGGTGTAACTCCACAGTTTTGTATTTCAGGCATAACTTAGAATTTTATTAATGTCAAGACTGATGAAATTCATTGTAAACAGATGTGCTTTGGATTAGCTTAGATCACAAGGGTATAAACACATAATACCCTGCAATCGTGTTAGAATGGTTTAAAAAGATTTTAGGTCTCAGCTGAGGCACAGCAATTAATAACATGCACGTCCTCCTAGCCAGCTGCAACGTAGAGTCAGCCCGGTTTGCATAAAGACACAACTGAACTGGGTTTAAAATTCAAATTTTGCTGAAATAAACCATTACTAAATCAGAAAAAGATTGTTCTCTCTGGGACTTGTACCAGTGCAAGAAGACTCCTTCAACAAAATCTTTTTAATTCAGTATGCTGATGAAGCTGCAGATACATCTTTTCTAACCTCAATTTCTCCATAGTATAATGAAGAGACCAGAAGAGTGGGGAGCATCCAACCCTTTTGATATACATGAAAGTTGCACTCAGATTCTTTGGAGGGAATCATATGATGGCACCAGTGCCACACGTAGCATTTTAAATAACAAATTAGATCCCTAATTTATGACCAAACACTCAGAATTTTATCACGTGCTGTTGCTTTAGGCATATATTAGAAAACTTAGTAGAAAAGAAGTAAGTCCCTTTCTGACATATTCAAAGGAAAAGAGATGAAATTCGGACTCAATACGCTGTTTTGGTTCTCCAGTTCTTTGCACCCCAGTTGGTTCCAGTGGCCACAAACCATACATAAATTTAGCACTAATATCGAGCATCATTATCCTGGGGAATGCAAGACTATACTGAACAACCCAATCCTTTTCCCTTGACGGTCCATTTAAATCACCAGTTCTGAAAGGATGCTGAAAAGTCGGCTCTAACAGTTTTACATATTAGAAGAGCTCCCTTTTCAAAGTCAGTAGAATTTCTACAGTTTGAATTATTTTTCCATTCTCTCAGTATACCTGAAGGCCATGAGATGGGGAAAAGAACTGTTGTGTACTTGTACAGAATTACGTATTAAAGTCCTATTCAGGGAAGAAGGCACACCAGCCTTCTGCTACCTGAGGGTTTCTTTTCTTGCTCAGTTTAAAGAGGAACTATTTTTTTCACAGGATACCTCCCCTTTCAAGCACAGATACAGTCTCAGTGCAGATTTTCAGCACTGCTGGAAGAAGAGAAGCAAGCTGGCCATTGGAAGTGAAGGTCTTATCAGACAGAAATGACTGCGAAGAGGAATTGTAATCAGGGAGGGGAGTAAGGGCAAAGGAAGAACTTGGGAGATAAGGGGTAAGCAGACATCCCTTACCAGCCCAACAAGCACTCAGGCCAGGCAGGAAGCAAGGCAGACAGTTGGACACAATTGTTTTGGGTAAGATGAAGTATCAGAAAACATCTCAAGGCAAAAAAGATTAGCAACCTGCAGATGAGCAGAGTCCAGGAGAGCAGTAGCAAAAATATGAGAAATATCTCACTGGTTGACTGTCAGAAATAATTTACTCAGACATAACAAAAGAGTTTGGAAATTAATTTTCAGAGAAATATATGGTTGCCAGCTCCATCATCTCAATAATATGTCATACAGTCCAAACCAAGATCATTTTGCTGTAGTGCCTTGGTTGGACACTTGCTGAAGGCTGAGTTAATGAAGTGTGAGATGTCTGTAGCAAGTGACACCACTCTAAATGGCAAAACAAACAAACAAACAAACAAACAAAAACAATAAATGGCAACAAGTCTGATTTCTAGGATGGATGAATTCTTCTTAACAAGTATTCTTTACCTGTTATAGCCTCGTCTGTACAACTTTCCCAGCGTCATATTTTTGGCTGGGATGGAGTTAATTTACTTTGTAAAGGCTCATAAAATGCCATGTTTTGGATTTTGATGAGAATAATGGTGATAACACACCAATGTTTTTAGTTGCTGTAGAACAGTGCTTACACTAAGCCAAGGACTTTTCAGCTTCTCACACTACCCTGCCAGCAAGGAGCTGGGGGTGAACAAGTTACTGGGAGGGGACAGAACCAGGACAGCTGCCCCCAGACTGGCCAAAGGGATACCATATGATGCTGTGCTGAGCAATAAAAGCTGAGGGGAAAGGAGGAGGGGGACATTCGGAGTGATGGCGTTTGTCTTCCTGAGACACTGTTACATGTGATGAGCCCTGCTTTCCTGGAAGTATCTGAACACCTGCCTGCTGATGGGAAGTAGCAGGTGAATTCCTTGTTTTCCTTTGCTTGTGCTCGCAGCTTTTGCTTTGCTTCGTAAACTGTCTTTACCTCAACCCATGAGTTCTCACACTGTTACCTTTCTGATTCTCTCCCCCATCCCATCTGGGAAGAGCGAGCAAGCAGCTGTGCGATATCTAGCTGCCTGCCAGGGTTAAACCACAACACATGGGTGCTCTGGCATAGCATTTCATACTAATGTAGATTTATACAGAAATGGGAAAATGATTCAATGAGTTAAATGAACAGCACAGGGGAATAATCTTTGGTGCATCCTCATCTTGAATGTTGTGTGCAGTTCTGGACTCCGTAATATAAAGTGGGTATTAAGGTACATGTCCAGGGGACAGTAACAAAGCTTATTAAAAGGGTTGGAGGGCATGTCCTGTGAGGAGGAGCTGAGGGCACTTGTGTTGTCTAATTATGAGAAGAGAATTCTGAGAGGTCACCTCATTGCTCTCACAGCTTCCTGAGAGGGGGAAATGGAGTAGGAAGGGTCAGACTCTGCTCCTTGATAGAATGCGAAGGAATGGCATAATGCTGCACCAGAGGAGGTTCAGAGTGGACATTAGGAAAAATTTCTTTACCATAGGGGTGGCCAAACATACGTACAGGCTTCCCGGAGATGTGGTTGCTGCCACAAGCTTGTCAGTGTTCAAAAGGCATTTGGAAAAAGCTCTCAATAAGATGCTTTAAGTTTTAGTTAGCCTTGAAGTGCTTAGACAGTTGGATTTTATGATGTCTCTGGGTTCCTTTCAACTGAAATATTCTATTCTGTTCTGTTCTGTTCTATTCTATTCTATTTTAAACTAAAGGCAACTCTTTTGAGATAGTAGAGTTATTCCAAATTTGGTATCTGTATCTGAGAGGTATCTGAGAGCTGAATTTGACCTATAAATTAAAACATTAGTCATCATTTTCAGTTTCTCTGTCTTGCTGTAAACTAGAGTTGACTTCTATAATCACATTCTGTGCGTGTGTGTGAGGAGCTTCAGTCCCCTTTGCTGTTTCCCAATGTTTCTGAAGTATTTGATACTTGCATGGTTATGTGTGCTGTTGCAGTATTCACACTGTGAAGTGGTACTTTAAATATTCACTGGGAGAATAAAATGAACATGCTGTGAGTGGAAATACCATTCTTCAGGGAAATACCATTCAATTATAATAAAGTATTCATTCAGCAGGTTTCAATTTTGTTTGCATTTGGCATGTTACAAGGCTGCTTGACCAGTCTCAGAACAACACCTAGAAACACAAAGTATACATCAGTGTGGGGAGAGGGACAGGAGGGAAGTAACAGTTGGAAATTTGATTCATAAATGATCTTGTCTTACACATCCCCACAGCCCATATAATTCTGCAAACGCTTGCCTTTGTTCAGTGTTCTGTTCCAGAGACAATATTGCTGCAATGCATTAATATGTGCATCAGCAGCTCCAGGGTTGTTTTCAAACTAATATTAGAAAGTAACACTAAATAGCTCAGACATCATCTGACAAAACCCCATTCAGAACAGGTTTTGGTGGGCACAATGCAGAGATCTGCAACAGGAATGACTACTTAAGTGCTCTCTCCAGTGTACTGCTTCCAGGGAAGAACCCCAATAATTTAGGAAAATGTATGACAGATAGGAAGACTATAGGCAGATGCTGGCTTCTTAACTATCATCTCACTTTATAAGCAGGGATAAAGAAGGATTCTTTTTAGTACAGGCAATGATGAAAACATGGCTTTTTTTCTTTTTCCATTTGGTAATTTCATGCTACTGGAAAGATTAGGTTCCATTTTTAAGAACCTTATTCTGGCCCACATGTATTACCTTCCTTATCACAAAGGTTCTGATGTTTAAAACTTCTGTTTAACATTGCTGTGGACTGGATAAAAGCATGATAACATCCATGTTTCTAAATCAGATTGGTTCTTTAATTAAAAATCCACATACTACTATAATCACTATCTTTTCTCCACAAAAACTGATTTCCTGATACCTTCTTCCTGTTCCACTCTCCTGCAGTCAGGGGCCTTTCCCCCCAGTTTCCTATTGCTTGCACAATCAGTAGCAAAGCTGCATTGTGCATACAATGCATATAACATTCTGCCTACCTCTTGCTACCTGATCTAAGAATAAGGAACTTATTCCCAAAGACAGGATAGCACATACTTCTTCAAAGTGATATACAGTAAAGATATATCAGTTGCAGGAAAGGTTTTTGTGAAGGAGCACTTCTACCAGATGTCACATACCATTGTAACTCCAAAACCTGCATTTGGAATATGAAGTTGTATGATAGATAGGATCTGTGGTTATATTTACAAATGCTAAGGAATAGAGGATGAAAATCCACCTCTCCCTAAGGCACAGATTAAACTTTACAGAGGATACAGGATGTCGTTTCTGGTAACAAGATGAGATTAAAGTTAGCGAGCCAAGAGCTCTTTCCAGACACAGTTTAAAAACAAACTAACTAACAAATAAATAAATTCCTTGTTAGATCAAACTGAATGCCCAGATTTCTTTTTTGGTAACATTATTTATTTCTTTCTAATTTCTTAACCTTAGCTGTTAGTACAGAAAGACCCAGTATAGAACTGGCACCGTTTATGTCTACTAGACAATTTTTACATAGAGGAGTTCATCTTGCTTAAGGGATAAATGGCTATTTGTAACAGAAAAATTCACCAGAAGATAGAGAACTTGCAAACATTAACTAATATGATTTGTAGCAATTGAAAAAAACATACCCACCAGCAAAATGTCATTTTTTAATTTAAAAATGAAAGAAATAATAGTTCCCCATTGTATCTGGTTAATTATCTCCAAAAACGAGTACTTTGCCATCCTTACAAGGATTTTAAATTTCCCTTCTACTCATGGGAACTACAAATGCCTTTGTTGTAGGTCAGATCCCACTCAACAGATGTTCTCTGTGCTTGTAGATATTTAACAACAATCACTGAGACTTCATTTAATATGCTGAATAGCTAAATCACTTCATACACAATATCTAATCCACAGCCACCAAGCTATTTCTCCAATAATGCTCGCCAGGTCAGTGGGGTCTTGCAGTCTCCCAGACAGAAGTGGTTAAAATCTTTGCTGAATAACACATCTTCAAAAAGAGGCAGCCTAACCCACCACAGAAAGAGCAAACTGTCATGACACATTCCACTGAAATGCCACTCCATCTCAGCCATTACATCAGCCCTATAAAAACTGATAGTCTGGAACTGGTCAGATACATTATTCTAATCTCTCACCTGAATGGATGGTGCTATGACAGTTTTGGAAATAGCAGGTACTGGGTGGGGACAAAAGCATAAAGGTGAACTCTTCTTTCTACTCTTTTGTTGGCCTTTTCTCCTCTCTCCCTTTAGGAAAACTGCTGAATGCACTATGACCCTGGTCATAGCCAGCCAGAGCCAGAGTTTGTAGCAAGCACTGAGACTGCAGAACCAGCTAAGAATACTACAATATTTTTCAAGGCTTTTTGGTTGCTTTTATTTGTTTTTCAAAATATCATATTTAAAATCAACAAAAATATACCGATGCATTCTTTTCTCAGCTTATTTTAACGTCAGATAAGTGCCACGCAGAAAACTGAATTTTAAAGATTCTCTAAGTGATTACTAACCAAACTAACATAGTTTTCAAACACAGCATTGCCCCACTCATAGGCACAGCCTATCCAATTCAGCCCACTGAAATTTTTCGCGAAACAAAGATTCAGAGGAGGTTAAGAAATTGCAAATTAGAAAATAAAGAAAAAAATCTAAGTAAGACAACAAAGTATATACTAAAGAGAGCAGCTTCTCTTTTCTTTTGCTGTTATTAGAATTTATACCAGTACCTTTCCCATCTCACTGTTTGCTATAGAAGCATTTATTGAATTTATTTGCTTTTAAAATTCAGTAAGGAGTCAGGATAGCATAGGAAGGTGGGAAAACTATGGGGTGCTTAAACAGGTATGATATTTCTGCATCTCTCTTATACCATAACTCCGTGTGATTCAGAATAACTGATGAAACATGTTATCTTTAAGCTTTAGTCTGCAAACCACAAGTAGTTTAAGTAGAACCATCCATATTTTTATATCCTTCCACTTTATTTTATTGATTAATTAGTAAGTGAGTAGGTGTGGTATAAAAAACCAACTGGTGTCTTAGCCTTTAACAGCTGCTCTTATTTTACATGGATAACTTCCCAATTAGAATTGATCACAGGCTAGGTTTTAGGTAGGGTTATAGGAGTGCAGCTGTGCTGGTGAGTAAGCCAGAGGACTGAGTAGATTATAAAGGTTTTTCTGTCCTTTCTTTTAAAGCTCTGTTCTTTCTTCTTCCCTTTGCTGGCGAGGCACTAAGTTCTGGCTTTTTCTAAAACTAAGGTAAAAATGATATCTAGTCTGCT
>PPHD01015303.1:0-16186 GCA_002909625.1 Bambusicola thoracicus | reverse complement strand
AACTAAAAATGCTGGACTGAATCAGTATTTCTACAGCATATTTGCAGTTTGTGTTTTAATTGGATCCATTCTGAATGTTTCACAAACAAATTATCTGGGGAAATTTTCCCAGATCACCAGGACTGTATCTGCTCCCTTGTACTTTTTGATGAGTTCGTTCATACATTTCATGGGTCAGAATTTCTCCTGTGCCAAAATTGGCTAAGGGCAGGCTATGGTTCCCTGAGCTCTCAGTGTGCATATGAATTATGGGATTGCTAGTGCTTGTGCCAGCTGGCACAGGGAACCAGTGGGCCAGCTGGCAGCTAAGGCTGGCTGGAGGGCAGGCACCCCCAAACAGCCCTCCTCTCGCTTTCTGCTCACTGGAGGACCGGTGCCAGGGAGCAGTCAGATGCAATCTCTATCTGAACATAATGTGTCATCTCTGAGGGGCTATGCTGGAGGTAGACTCTGATCTTGAACTGTTACAGCAATGAAAGGAAAGGGTGTTGAAGCTTTTCTAGTGCAATATTCTCAATTTAAAAGAACTGTATGGAGTGTATGAGTTTTAAACCTCAGTGTTCCCGTGGGAATTAATGTGAAAATTCAGCTCACTGAACAAGCAGAAAAGTATTTTCATTTACTGCATTTGGGTTTCCCACACTGCAAACTAATCAGCCATTACAAAAGCACGGGAGTGATCTGTGGCTTACATCCAACCAGGATGCTTCTGATATCTTTCACTGTACTGGTAGGAATCTCTGGAAAATTGTTCAAACCAATACACAGTTCTGCATTTCCATGAAAATCAAGGAGGCTGGATTTCCTGTGTGAAGGACTGCAACGTCTATAAGATGTTTACTTTTTTACCCAAAAGCATATTATTTTTTGTACCTGATATACCAAGTTGTAACAAGACTATTGTACTTGCTGTAAGAGTAAAGAAGCTGTGATCAAACCCAACCAGTTTATTGAGTTCTCTTCTTTCCTTCATGAGAAAAGCAGATAAAGGGAAAGATACTGCCAATACAAATGGCTTAAAAAGAAAAAAAAAAAAAAAAAAAAGGATTAAGTACTTAAGCTTTTAGTTTTTACTTTCACTTAAAAGCTTTAGTAAATTCTATCCACAGGTTTAATTCTATCTACAGAGGTCTAGCTACAGCAATAATTTTAGCAGACTTTTTTGGGGGGGCATAGGTGACAACAATTACATAGCTCATTTCAGTTAAGAGTCTCTCAAATAAGACTCTGAGCCTCTTAAACACCCGTGCCTTTTACCAGGCCTACTGAATTTAAGACTGCTCATATGTGTCAGCACTGTAGATTCAAGACTTAAATATAGTATTATTGCATGCAGTAAAATTGCATTATGCACCCAGTGGTAGCACTGCAAGTCTTGGTACTCTCTGGGAAGAAAATGGTATATAACATTTATGTACTGTAACACATATATAAAGCAGAGATGATTAAATTTACACTGAAAGTCATTTAGAATAGGTAGGTTTATAATCCTATGTAATTGTCTATCAGACTGCACTACAAAGTGAGTATATAAGCCAGGTAAAATGTATTCATAAATGAACATTTAAAAGCTGACTAGAGACATTAAATTACTTGTTTGGGACCAAACCATTATATCTGTAAGTGTTCAGGATATTGGAAATTGGGATCTAGCAAGAGACTCACACAAAGCTATTCCTGAAAATTTTACCTAAATGACTGGTTGGCGGGAACACAAAAATGCATTTTTACACAATTATGCCAAAAATATCAGCCCTTCTTCTCCCAGGTTACTCCAATTTAAGCTCCAGTCTTTTAGACATACAAGTTCAGTAAGGTTAACTTCAACCTGTCGCATAACTTAGTTATTAGAAAATGACATCCTATATAGTATCATATTAGCTGTGTTAAAATTCTGCTCTGAAGCGTATGCATGACAGAGAATATTCCTATTGTGAGTACACTTATGTACGTTTCTTATGCAGGCATGTGTACTTCCTCTGTTTGGATTCCAATACGCTGGGCACTGTACAAAGCTAAGAAAAGACAGTCTACCCTAAAAGCTTTATCAGAACTGATAATGCTTTAATATATTTAAGAGGCACTGTGAACATCACTGAGAAACTGCACATGTGAGTAAGCCATACAGGTCCTTCTCTCAGAGAACACAAAGGACAGCATTTTGACAGCATGCTGTAAGAAAACTAACAGGAAAAAAAGAAGTAAGTAGGAAGACACATGGGAGTTGTACTTAGAAATGCATTGTTTTGTAAAAAAAAAAAAAAAAAAGCTACATGTTCCCATGCATTTCTTAATGACTACATTCTTTCTGAAACAGAAGTAGATATATTTTGATGTAAGTTTGTTCATTTTAAGATGTACAAAGGCATTTTTCTTCTGACAGTCATATCTGTCACACAAGTTGTTCTGCTTTGCAGCCAGATTGGCCTAAAGCTGTACCTGTGTATCCTTCACAGTACTTTGAGATAGCTTGAAGTACATCTTAAGGATAATGCTGGACAAGACTTCCAGAAATTATACAGAATGTAACTGTAAAATATTTGTTATTAACCTGTAATTAAAATTTCTAATGATGAACCTCTAGTGATTTTTCTCAGTAGCCTGTAATAGTACTTAAATATACTTAACAACTTTTCTTACTTCTTCTACTGTTCATAGCTACAAATAAAGCCTATTACTACTTACTCATCCCTCAGCAGACACACAGGAGGCTTTTCTATTTTCCTAACAACAGATTGAAGAATAAATCATCCTTTACTCCCCAGCTCTTCAAATTTCTGCATCAAACAATTATTTTGACTTTGCTTCATTGGTCATCTTTTCTTCACTGCTGTAATTTTGTTATGATTCTGTGGGTATTTTGCATCCATCTGAAAGCTTAGTGCCCAAAATCTGGATGAATCTGGATGATCCAAGGGCTCATATTTATCTGACTCTACATAACAGTAAACTTCCAGTCCTCAAACATCTTATCCCTCTCACACCGTTCTAAAACAATGGTCGTGGTTGTCTATTAACCCCCAGGCTACTTCTGCTGCATGTACCATTTATTCCACTCTACCCATTTGTTCAGGATCTGTTTGTTTTGCTTCTCAGCTGATACTTAAAGCTTTTTCACTTGCATCAGTTAAGTCAATGCTTTCCATCGGGAGAAATTTTTATTGACCAACAGCACTTCATCTGCCCATCAATCTACTTCTAAGCGTTTAATGTTGACTAACTGTAATATCTCGCTATCTTATATTATGGGGTGAAATAATATTCTACCATGACTGTCATATTCTTTAAAGACCTCAGGAAAATGCCTTCCAGAACTTCCCTTTTTCCTGAAGATCCTTAAACTGTGTTTTGCAGCATCTTCATTTTAGTCACTTATTTTTGCCCCTGAAGCCCAACCCAGAACAGGGCTCTTCTGTATGATAGGTCCCACTCAAACACAGAATGCTAATCTCACACTATTTTGCACCCAGTGTAGTTCATGTGGATACAGGGCAAAGAATTGGGGATTTAATTAGATTGGATTATTGGACAACCCAATTCAGTTTGATATCTGATAGACAAACTTCAATATTTCCCAATTAAATGGTCCAAAACACTGTACTTGGAATTGTACCAAAATTTATGACTGTAGTGTCCAAAAGCTTGAAATTCAGAGATTGAGTCCAATAGCTCAAGCCCTCCAACTAGTTTGTATTTGTTCACAGAATCACAGAATTGTAGGGTTTGGAAGGGACCTCTGAAGATGATCTAGACCAAACCCCTGCTAAAGCAGTAGAGTAAGTTGGAGTGGAAAGCATGAGCAGTCTGCTGTGATATGAGCACTTGATATAAAAAGCAACTAAAGCAACTCTGATGTAGAGATTGCTACATACAATAATTTGTATTTCACCCAAACCAGAACAGGCAAAAAAAGTGTCTAAGTTTCAGAAGTTTTAAACAGTTCACAGAAAATGGATTATTGTGGAGGTAGTAAACGTGAAATTTTTATTTTCCCAAATATATCACTATTACAAAGGAAAATCACTGAGTGATGGAGGGTTATGGAAGCTGAGGGCAGAGCCTGAATACATGCAGTGATGGACTGTGAAGCCACCAACCAAGGGGTTGGGACATCAGTGAGGGATGACTGCGACCCTTGCTGTGTAAGTTCAGGCACAAGCAGAGTCCAGCATGGCCTCATGCCTGGACTCCAGTTGAGCATATCTGTGATACTTGTACCACTAAACAAGGCTTTGATTAGGTTGTGCTGTGGGACTGCCAGCAGCAGCTCTCGATGCCCATCCCACAGCACCACCCATGTTTCCCCACCCCTGTCTGACTCAAGCAGTCAGGGCCCCAGAGGACATGCTTGCAGCAGCTGAGTGTGGTGCAGGGACGTGGCCCTCAGGGCATCTGGTAGGGATCAAGGGCTGGGAGGGCTTGCTGCAGGGGTATCAGGGCACTGCTGCTGCCTCTTCCTGGGGAAGTGAATGTCTACAGCCTATGTCATTTCTGCAGTTTGTAACACCTCCCTGCTGCGGCAGCAATGAGGGAGTAGCTTCCTGATGTCAGCTGTCAGCTGTCTCCTGCCCACCAGACATCCTCTAGCCATGGACAAGGCATCAGGCTGAACCTGCCCCGTCAGTTGGTTGAGTCAGGATGATGTTTCCACCAGCCCTGCTATGGCTGTGTGTTCTGGTGGGCAAAGAAGAAGCTGAGTTGCGCTGTTATCTGTTGGGCACAAGATAAAGACCATCTGATACTTGGTGAGGTCAGACTATGACTATATGGAGTGTCCTGTCCTGCAGCCCACAGCACATTCAGGTTATGGCCTGCAAGCTGAGCAGGGGTCGTCAGAGCCGGTGTTTGTAGCTTTGGAGCACAACTTCCCACCTCAGGTCTGGGCTGCCTTTTTTCAAGAACATCCAGAAGACCTCAGACCTCTGCTTCACTGGCTCCAATGAGAGATTGAGGGGATCTCTGAGGATGGGTGATGGAAGGTTTTTCCAGGACAATGCGCTGTTGTGGGCTTCTTGTGTACGTAGAGGCTTGACCGCATGGCCTTTCTGCAGGTGCTGCAGCCATTTCCCAAAGACCTCACGGTTCCCCTTGTGAGCTTTAAGAGGCAGCCCTAGCAGTGGCACTTGGATGGCACCCACTGCCTGTCAGAGCACAGCTCTGGGAGACTGGGAAGCCAACATCTACCCCTCAGTCGGCTTCTGAGAAAAGGAAATAAATATTTAGGAAAAAAAAAAAAAAGAAAGAAAAAAGAAGTCTCTGTATTACTGACAAGACAGTGGGGTTGCTGTCCCTTCCCATGCTGGCTTCTCCCTCTTCTGATCCTGGGGATGGCCACTGAATCATAAGTTTATTTCCACAACCAGTAACAAGCCAGTCATAACAGCACTCATAAAACAAGTGTAGGCCCAAACAGCGTAAGAAAAAAAAAAAAAAAAAAAAAAGGAATAACAGCATAATGATCATATGTGAGGGGAGAAAATGGGATAAACAGGAGGAAAAGACAAGAGCAAACAGATGGAGGGCATGGCATAGGAAAAGGGAAAGTGAATGGAGATGAAGGAAAGAGAGGTCAGAGAATATAGAAGAAGGAATGAGATCTGACCCAGCCAAGTTAGGACAGATAACGTCCTAATTTTCTGAAAGCCTGAAGAGCTTTGCTTTCATTCTTTCTGCAGCCATTCACGCCTTGCAGTCACACAAGTCTGCTTCACTGACCACTTTATTGGCTCTGAATATAGATTCTCACCATTTTTCAATGCAAATACTTGGTAAATCAAGCAGACCTCACACACAGACACAGTGTCTAGTCACTAGCAAGAAGAGTTGAGAAGTATATAATAAAAATAGGCCATTGGATCCAGAACTCAGAGAGAACACACAATACTTCTCCATTTCCATGCTAATTTTGCTTGGTTAGGTTTATCTGCTCCTAGTTGCACTGCTTTCTGCTTGCCCAAGGCCCATAAGAGGGGTACAAATGAAGGAGCCTTTAACAGCTCACAGCAGCTGAAAAAGTAAAGCAGCGGTTGAATTAAATGGCCGTTAGTGCCAGATGGAAATGAGTTTTTCCCACATTTCAGGGAGATGGGGTGGAAAGCAAACAGGAAACACTAGCATTGAGACTGTATTTAATAATGAGGAGAAGCTCACCAAAGAGGAACTCAAGAGAGCTTGCCTGCAGAAGGAAGCAACTTTCGGGTTTGGGGGGGCTAAGCAAGCCAAACAAACAACATGAATCTCAGGGGAAAAAAAAAAAACCACACTTAGAGAAGTCTAGGAACAAAGATCTGAAAACCATGAAAATCAGCTATAGGAGAGGCTGTTACTGCACGGTGGATTTAATCCCGATTACCACCATACCACGGAGGCATACTATCATACCACAAGCGAGGCAGTTATAGGTCAGCCAGGCACAGGGCCAGGCAAACAACTGCCGCTGCGCCAAACCGGACCTGAGGGCAGCAAGCCGTGACTCAGCGGAGCTGCGCCCAGCCGGGCAGAGCAGGCGGCGGCCGGGACCGTAGGACACGCCCGGCAGCTCGTGCCCTGCATGCCACGAGGCGACGGACCTCTCCTCAGCGCAGCAACGTTAGCGCCGGCTGCGGCCATCGGCGCCAGGAAGAACGCGCCTACGTCACGGGAGCAACGAATTCGAAAGAGCGGCGCGAGACGCCGACCACGCGCAGGAGCGGCCGGCCGGCCGCCCGCCGGAGCGAGGCCGCCCATTGGGCCGCGGAGGTCACATGGCTCGCCTTCCAACGGCCGGCGGCGGGGCAACGGCCCGCTCCGCCCCTCCGTCCCCCGAGCGGCGGCCGCGGGGCGGGCGGCGCATGCGTGCTGGGGCGACCGCCGGGCCGGTGTCTGTCTGGTTCCGAAGCCTCACGGCGGCACGAAATGGCGGCCTGACGCCGGGAAGACAGAGCGGGCGGCTGAGGGCCCGGGCGGGGGATGGTGAGCGGGCTCCGGAGCTGGTCAACCCGCGACCGGACTCTGCTTGCCCGCCGCAGCTTCGGCCGCGTAGCGCCGCCGGCGAACGACAGTCATCGGGCCGGGTCGCCGTGCCGCGCGGGTGAGTGGCGGCTCCTTCCCTCCCGTCTTCTCCCTCCGTCGCTGTCGGGCTCTCGGCCCCGCTGTGACCGCCCGGCCCCGCGGCGCTGCGGCAGGGCGAGGCCGGGGCTGCGGGAGCCGTTGCCGGCGGGATGGGGCCTGTCCGCTGCGGCTCCGGGCGGCCCTGCAGGCCCCGCCGCGTGGGAGCGAGCGGGGCGGGATCGCCTCCCCTCGGGTAGGGACTGCGGGTGGGAGAGGGGTGACCTGGTTGGACGTGTCACCCCGATAGGCGGCCGGCGGATCAAAAAGCAGATTGGCGTTGGCGGCGGGAGCGAGGCCGGGTAGCGAGCTCGTCCGATGAGGCGTGCGGGGCCGGCTAGGCTCGCGACCTTAACTGCGCTGGGGGACGGCAGCAGTACGTTCCGCTGCACAGTAAGGGCACAGAGCTCCCCACTTAATCAACGCGGAGGGAAGAACCGATGGTGTTCTGCGAGGCTGCTGCTAGGCTTTTGCAGAGGAAGCGCGTTAAACCGAAAGAAGCCGTGTTGAAGTGGCACGCCGTTTGAGGAAGGCCGGCTCAGCTGCCCCGTGCCCTGTGAGTTCCGGGCCTGATGGAAGGCTGCAGTAGCTTCCTGCTTAAGAGCGGGGGTGGAAAGAGCCCCACGCTAGTTGGCTTAAGGCTCCTGAGCACTACTGGGCTGACAGTGCCTTCTTTAGCTCCCACAGCTGAGGCTGTAAGTTGTGACGGTGCAGATTTCTTAACCCCTGTTGTAGAAATCGTATTGTGAGACGTAAGAGAAGTTCTCGTAGTACTATGTTAAATAATGCTATAGGTACTCGGCGGGTTGTAGTAGCTCAACAAAACACGTGTTGAGGTTTTTAAGTAAAAAGCTGTTTCTTATCATTCTCCCATCTCAACCTGTATAGAGCACTTGTGCCAGACAGCTCCTGAAGGTTGTGCTCCCTCTAAAAAATAACAGATATTGTTTTGTATTGCTTCCTGTTTCTCAGGTTAGCAATGCCTAGAATCCTCTCGCTGCTGTCTTCATGTAGGTTAGATTCTTTTGTCAGCTCCTATTTTCAGTCCTGACCTAGAGAAATCATGCGAAGACAAGTAGGTATAAAGAACCTGGAGCCTGAGCCAATTACTTTGCCACTTTTTCCTCATAGTGGAGAGCAGGCTTTCTGTTTAACGTAGTGCTTGTAATGTTTCAGTGGCTGTCATTAAGACTCGTAAGGTGATTTTATGTGGAATCTGCTGGAGTAACTCTAGGTTAGTCTTGTGAGCCTTTGGGCTGTGGCTGCTGCCTCGTCTGCAGGGAATCATGTGGTGCGTGGTAGGACCTCTTTTTTTCCAGCAGAGTGGGGCTTATGCCCCATATTGCCCCGTGTTATGCCATTTTAAAGCAGAGACCACTTTTTTGTTTCTGACCTTTTAAAAGATCCCAATAACTTGCCCTGTGAAATTCATGGCTTTTAGTCATGACCTCTGGAAGCCTGCTGCTATGCAGTTGGATTTACTGTTCTGCTTTAAAATATGAATAATAACTGGCTAAGCAAGATGTTCTGTAATCACGCATTATCATTTTTGGCTCTGAAATTCAACTCTTTTTAGAATTAGTTTTTTCTGGACCAGCCTAAGAGGGCTTTTTGAGGAACTTTATTTCTTACACTTGCTTAAGGCTTGTATTGCTACAGAACTACATACTTGATGAGCTCTCAAATCTAATGCCAGATGAAATCATCATCAAAACTTCTTTCCATATCAAATTTGAATGTCATTACTTTGCCAGATCTTTCAGCTAAAGAATGAATCCAGGTAAGTTATTTTGTTCTTGAACACAGCTGATGAGTTTACAAAAATGGAAGTCAGGAGTTACAACTACAGATATGAATTCTCCAAAGTTGACTTTGCAGTTCAATAGCAAAATTACAGTTAGCTGCGTACTTTAATAGCTTTAAAACCCCTGAATATTTAGGTGTCCTTTAGAAGAAAAGTCATCTGATTCATTTGCAATAGCATTCTAATCAGTAACGTCCTAGCAATCTGGTTCTTTGTAGGAGGGTATTGTTTTCATCCTTACCCAGAGTGAACTGGCTGCCCAGCTGCTTTAGTCGCTCATTATCAGTATTGATTTTAGGTGCTGTCAGGAAACTTTTCTCTCGCAAGGCTGCTGGTGTTTACCGGATATCCTGAAGCAAGATGGGCTGGGATGTGTCATCTTTTAACTAGATGCTTTTATGTGTTTTTGGTGGTTTTTGCAGCCCGTCAGCCTAATTGGTGACAAGGTATGGAATACAGGACTGAAGGGAATTTTCCTAGTTTGCTCCACTGCTGAAGAAAAATTACTCTGTGATTGAACTGCATATTTCTATTGTTGCTTAAATTTAGTGTCAAGTACGGCTCATAACCACAACCCCAGTTTCATATGCTGTGTTGATTGTTGTTGCAACAAATGTTAGAAACACTGTTTTCAACTGTTGTTCCAATTTTTACTTACTTCTGTATGAACTCTGATCCCAATTACTTGTTCCGAATAACAAAATGTGAAGATGTCTGCTGCTTAGAATGAGTGGGCAATTGATTCTGTGCATCTCTGGTAATCTTTTCTACAGGTGTGCAAAAATGGCAAAGAGAATTGCAGAAAAGGAACTGACGGACAGAAACTGGGATCAAAAAGATGAAGCTGAGGAGGTAAAACTACACATTAGATTCCTCAGATACATAGTTATTTACATGTAGATTTTATTCATCTCGTGGGTAAAATCTACAGTGAGATTTGTTAGAAGTATAGCAATTAAAGATGATTTTGTTTTTAAAGCTTCTCCTATATCCAAACTATATGGCAAAGGAGCTTTTAACAGTCACCAGGTTAGAGGAAAGGAACTTTACATTTCTAAAGGGAAACCCAGGCTTGTTGGGATGTCTAAAATGTTTGAACTGTTCAACTCTATGATGGATATTTATGCAGTTGATAAGAAAATGCTTTTCATTTCTTGAAGTAGTTGACTCTGAGCTTCACGGATGCAATGCAGTCTAGGTATTTTCTTCACATATTTCCTGGCCTTTTTTCTTATTTCTTTTTTTAAATAGGTCAGTAATAGCTACTCCGAACTAATACATTCCTGGTATTGCTTAGCAGAATGTCCCTACACAGCCACAGGACTTAAGCTAACAGTAAAGTGACATATTTCATTTGGCTGTAAGAAGAGACTTCAATGTTTAGTATCTCGTTTTTATTTCAGGCATGCATTTCATCTCTAAACAAACTGTGCTAGTTTCTGTGCTACTTAAAAAATGCTTAAGCTTATAGAATGTAAGAAAGAGGAACTGATGATACTTTTTCAGAAATCTGATAGAAGAAAGCTTCATCTCCTTATTTATTTTTGGCTAGTAATTAGTCATTAGCTACCTTTACCACTGCTTGAACTTCTGCACATTGTGGAAAACTGACAGAATATCTCAATATACTCTCTCCAAACTGGATATTTGCAACAATCACAGAATCACAGAATGGTAGGGGTTGGAAGGGACCTCTAGAGATCATCGAGTCCAACCCCCCTGCCAAAGCAGGTTCCCTATACCAGGTCGCACAGGTAGGCGTCCAGGAGGGTCTTGAATATCTCCAGAGAAGGAGACTCCACAACCCCCCTGGGCAGCCTGTTCCAGTGCTCCATCACCCTCACCATAAAGAAGTTCTTGCACACATTTGTGCGGAACTTCCTATGCTCTAGTTTCTGGCTGTTTCCCCTTGTCCTGTCCCCATGCACTACTGAAAAGAGTCTGGCCTTGCCACTAAGGCCCCCACACCTCAGGTATAACAATGTAGCTGTTTCTGATAGAGTACCTTCAGCAAAATTTGTTTCCTTGTTTAAAAAAAAAAAAAACTGAATTACTTGCCATAGTGAGATTGAGGTTGCAGTCTGTATAAAGGGAAATTGAATGCAAAACAGGGAAAACAGCTGTGAAATATCAGCTCATCATCCAGGCACCTGGTGAGCTAGTAGTAGTACTGTAATGTGCCTCAGTTTTTTAATTTCTTCTCTTGTTTGGGAGAATTGTGTTCAAAGAGTACAGTTGTGTTCAAAAAGTATCTCAGGATTTCAGTCATCTCTTCAGATTATGACAAATGGATGTATTCTGAGAGTTTCACTAATAATTCCATAACTCTGTCTCAAAGGTGGGAACCTTCTCAGTGGCTAGCGAGGAAGTCCTGAAGAAAAGAGCTATTAAAAAAGCAAAGCGTCAAAATGTTGGATCAGAGGTAATGTGTTCACTGAACATTACTACTGTAGTTTCTCTCAGTTGCAAAATACGACATCTGTGTTCAAGACTTGACTTATTTGGGCTTGTAACAATGTTATATCAAGCTATCATTTTAAAGGTATATGCAGCTAGCCAACTGCTCCACTTCCAATCCTGGCAGAGCTAGGAGTCTGGAAATCTAGCCTGGGAGCTACTGACTATTCATACTGGAGGGCCGGGGGATGTCTGAGGCGATAAAGACCGAATTATGAAGTTGGTCTGAGAGTAAAAGAAATGTCTTCTGTTAAAAACAGTAGTACTTTTTCCCCTTGAAGACCTTTAGCGTGACATACATTTTGCAATAACAAATGGAATGTAGAAGGGAAGATGGCCTTTCTTACAGGCTTAGTTCCTGTGAAAGTATTAACCAGTCTAACCAAAGTGTGGTCCTTTCAGAAGTCCTTGACAGATGCTTTGTCATGCATCTTTCTGTGAAACTTCCTTTCAAGGAAGCATGCCCCGTGTTAGGAATTGAACAGTTTTTATCTACCATCCGGATTGATTTTAGACAGGGCAAGACGAAGCTCAGTTATGAGCTACGTAGCTTTTTCTTATGCTCTTTTTCCTTCTGTCCAAGCAATATAAATGTGGCAGCTGTCCCACCTCACTTTTACCTGTGGTAGTTTTAGCCACAGATGTGGTAGAGGATTCAGTTACTTTAAGAACACTACTGGAAAGAGGATTATAGTGATACTAAAAACAACAACAAAAAAAACAGCATCTTGGACACAAAGGATTCAGGGGCAAAATAAAGTGGAAAGACAGAATTGGTTGAGAAGGGGGACCAGGTGATTGCAGAAAGAATGATCACAAGGCTGGGGTTCAGCTGTCAGATATCAGAGCTCGAAGAAGTATGATAGCCTAGACAAACTCTAAAGAGCAGAAGAGCTGTCAGGATAGCCGAGTCTGCGTGATAAACCTGTGAAACAGTTACAAAAAGATAAGCTCAAAGTTTACTGAAGTTCATAAACGGAGCAAGCAGAATGCTGCAAAGACAAAAGAGACTGCAGTTTAACTGCGTTGTCCGGAGAGAGGTAGGACTGACCCAAGGGACAGGACAAAAATAGCTAGCTAGAAATGAGAAACAGAGGACTGAACTGCTAAAGGTGAAGCACAAAGGGAAACGGAGAGAGCCCAGGCCTGCAGGGCCAGATAGTGAAAGTGAACCTAACATTGCTGAGTTCTGCTATTTCTGAGTAACAAAAGCAGATGAACCTCAGAAGACATTCTTCTTCTGTGATGGTTTTCCAGAGACACTGAAAGAAGAGAAACTCTACTTCAGTAATAAGTGCTCATTACCTCAAAAGATATGTAGTAGTTAAAAGTAGCAGTGCCTGTTTGGGTGTTAAATGTGCTATATGATTATCTTACAGAGATACGTAAGAAACTACATCATCAAATACTATGGTAGTAGTGTTCAGAACTGAGTAATGAAAAGGTTGCAGAATGCAGATGCATTATGTTATCACTCACAGTCTGTCTTTTCCCCATCAATCACACTGGAATAATTTTGGTACGTCCCTTAGACATTACAGAGATGACTACCAAGTATGCTGTTTTGATGAGTCCCTCAATGCTGGACTCTAATTGTGGTTGTTCCTGAAAATGAGTCTGCAGTTACATATTGCTCCACGATTATTTGAAGAAAACAAGGCGCTATGAATGTGCGAATAGGTAGACAAACACATCTGCTGCTCTGAACAATTTCTAGGTATCCACTTCCTGTAAATAGTTTATTTTCATTCCAATCCTCTGAGTCTTTTAAAAATAGTACCAGTATGTGTCATAAGGAAACTATTAATCCTGTTTACATAGCTGACTTAGAATAAGGGACGTAAGGCATGAAATGGCACGCTGAAATTTAATACCTCGTAGCGTTAGAAGCACAGCGATGCATATAACCGATATTTATTTGTTTATTTATCTTCTCTCCAGCCTGAAAGTAGAGGAGCGTTTAAAGGGTTTAAAGGCTTTGTATTGCCTTCTGGAAAAGAAGGAGGTGGCTTCAGCGGGTTTGGCAGTGGTGTGGGAATAAAGCCCTTAGAAGGCCTGTCTAATGGAAACAGCAGTATCTTCAGCACTCCTTTCAGCGGTTTAAAGACAACATCTGAAACAAAATCTGCTTTTGGTAAGATTTAAATAAGTATGCATTCATCAAAATGTTCAGTCATAAAATCTGTGGAGTTAATTCAGTGAATAAACAAATTCCAGTAACTCTGAAGTTCTGTTTCTTAAACATTTTAGACTAGTGGATGGACATGAAACTGCATTTATTTGCTATCTACCTCTTAAAACTACAATTGGATCTAATACTGGAGATAAAACTTTTAGAGACAAAGGGAGTGGAAGAAATTTGCTACAGTACACTCTGAATAGTATAGTAGAGCTGATGACACATTCCAGTTAAATAATCATCCCAATTATCTGAATCTTATTAAAAATATACTGCTAATGGAAAATATCCTTTTAGTAGGACTGACGTCTTTATAGGTTTGTTTAGTTTTGTTTGTAAGGTCTTGTTTCTGTATTTACTTTATTTGAAGTCTTCAGCTTTGTTTCCTGTACATCTAGTAAGACTGACTGCAATATAAGCAGTTGATCTCTTACATTTATACTTACGTTTTTAAGATGCTAAATATTTTGGCAGATCTAACTCTAGTCGTGTGCTTTGGTATTTAGTCCCTTAACTTTACAAGCCTTACAAAGTACTTCTGTCAACGTAGCAAGTTTAGATCTGTTTCATAGCACTGCCTGTTTACTCAGCCTGTGCTATCTGGCATGCGCTGCTGTGATGCGATGAACTCTACATAACTGAACAAGACTTAAGTGATTGGATAATTTGATACAGAAATGTTGAAGACATCAGCTTGAAATTTTATGAATGTGAGTGCTTTTTTTTCTCTTTTAAGAGAAATTCTAAACCATGTTTTCCTTTTAACAGGATCCCCCATGTCAAATGGTCCGACTACAACCACATTCACTGAGAAGGCGGCTGCAAGCCCAAAAGCTAATGGTGGCAGCCAACCGTCATCATCTGGCTATACTCAGAGTAAAGTCTGCAGCTCTAGTGTTTATCACAAACAGCTTGCAGCTTTAAACTGTTCTGTGCGCGACTGGATAGTTAAGCATGTAAACAGAAACCCGCTGTGTGATCTGACGCCTATCTTTAGAGACTATGAGAAGTATTTAGCAACTATTGAACAGCAACATGGAAACAGTAGCGATAGCGGCTCTGAAAACGAAAGCAACAAGACACCTGGCACGCAGTTTGTTTCCACATTTGGGAATTCAAAGCTACAGCAAGGATCAACTTTTCTATTTAACAACAAAACTGAGGATGCCTCTGACAAAAAAACAGAAGCCGCATCAGAAAAGAGAGACCCATCAATAGGAGCTACGTCAACTGTCTCATTTAATATTGGCAAGAGTGGTCACAGTTCAGGTTTGAGTTCCTTTGGTTCAGGGACGTGTAGTAGTTTCTCGTTTTCTCCTGGAAATTCAGGTTTGTTTGGAAAAGATGCAAACCAGGCAAAGTCTGTCACGGCGGTATCCACCAGTGCGTCGGAAGCTCAGGCAGAAAGTGGGAACAATGACAATAAAGGTAAATTCCATGGGTAAAAAAATCTTTTTAACAGTAAACCGTGAATGAATGTGACTTAAGAATACCGCAGAGATGAATTAATGCTAAGTTAATTGAGGTCATAGTTCCTGTATGCGGAAGTAGCAGAATGATGCTACCAGCGTGGAATTCTCAAGTGTTGCACTCTGATTAAGTAAGACTAAAAACGAATGATTATCAAAACCGATGCATGTCTGTCAGACTTGTTTTCTGTAATAAATTCTTAAGCTGAATACAAGACTGAAAGCAGTGAAATTTAAAGCAATTGGTATGTTCATCTTTAAGCCTGCAGCACACCTCAATCCTGTTGCTTTTCCCTGTAGGTTTATTAAAAGATTCCTCAATAAGATACATAAGATATGAAACACTTTCATGCATCTTATTTGCAAGACTGTAAGAGACAAAGTTGCGTGCTACTGGAAGGTTATTAGCTAAGTTGAATATTGTAAGCTGAGAGAAATGCTGTAGCAGCTGAAAGAGCTGGAATGGCTTAATCCTGCCTCTCTCATCTGTCATATCTGCAGCTGAGTACCCTTCCGCCAAATTATACTTGGCTTCATGTACTTATTAGTACTGAAAGTTATCCTTAAATGTTAGAATGATTTTTCCCCTGAGAAAAGGTTATAACTTAAATTTGACTCATTAAGCTCTATTTGCTGTGTTTTAATGTTTTTTTTGATTGGTTGATGGGAGTTTGATATTTTCATCTAATTGAAATGGGAGATGAGCGTAAAGTTACTTGGCTGGAAAAAAAAAAAAGACTTTCTATAAGTGAAACTGTGTAAGAGCCCACAGTGATTTAAATGTATTTTGGCAATCACTGACAGGCTGTGCATGTTTATATAGCGTCTATAGTATCCGTGAACTAATTCTAACACGAGCCTACCATTAACATGTGGGGTGTATTGAAACTTTATTTAAAGGTGGAGAAGAGGAGGAAGAAGAGCCACCAAAAGTCATTGTTAATGAAATAAAAGAGGATGATGCTTTCTACTCAAAGAAGTAAGTGTCTTTTTCTTAGAATAATCAATCATAACTTTGAGAATAAAATTCATATCTACATCTTGCAATTAACCACAGCAGTATAAAAATTAATCACAGAACGGCCTGGGTTGGAAGGGACCTCAAGGATCATGAATCTCCAACCCCCCTGCCGGGCAGGGCCACCAACCTCCCCATTCACTAGATCAGGTTGCCCAGGGCCTCGTCCAACC
>PPHD01015302.1:5067-16186 GCA_002909625.1 Bambusicola thoracicus | reverse complement strand
CCAGCCCTCTGATTATCTTAGTGGCCCTCCTCTGGACCCACTCCAAGAGCTGCATGTCCTTCCTGTACTGGGGGACCCAGGCCTGGACGCAGGACTCCAGATGGGGCCTCACAAGAGCCGAGTAGAGGGGGACAATAACCTCCCTCTCCTACTGAGATAAAGTAAAAGATTTGCTTCCCAATCTTCTTCTACCTTTCTATCCTTAGTATGTCTCACCTGCAACTATGTTCTTCCGTGATATTTTATTTTTATCTGATAAAAAAGTTGGCATTAGTTTCAATACAACAGTACAGCATAGTGTGCTTGCCACAGGAACTTAATTACTGTACTGTGAAATGAATTAATATTAATCCACGCAACAGATAAACTTGAGTAAAAGCACTTGGAAGCCTCACTGTATTGTCACAACTAACCCTGTTGGAACTGGATCACCTCTGCTAAGAGGAAAGTTAATCACTGCCTGTGTCCTTTTAGCGTATTAGATTCTTGCTGTGTCTGCTAACAAAATGCAAAAATTCATTATGACTAGTGCTTTTCCTGCTTTTGTTGACAAGGAACAAGTATCTGAACTTCTGTAAATAATGCTAGTTTACTTTAGCACTTCGATCTTGTCTGATTTCAAGTCACCACCTAGGAGCAACAGATGCTGCAACTTTAACACTTTTAGCATATCTTACATTTCTAAGCATGTAAAAAGAACATAAAAATTCTTGTCCTTTCATACAAATTGATCATACTCTTTTTAATTGTAAGCACTTTTCCACAAACTAAGAAGGGCTGGTAAAGGCCCATTCATTTCTTCAGAAAAGGGTAAGCAGTACTTACGTCTTCTTACAATTCAATCTTTATACTGCAGGAATCTTTTAAAAACATTCTTGTGGCCAGTCTCTAATTTCCTTGACTTGCCTGTGGAACTCCCAGAACAAGAAGTTTCACAGGAGGAAAAGCAGGAAAGATTGTACTAAGAGAATGAAATACAGAATGACCCCACTTATGACTGAAAACACACCCAGTACTACATACAAACTTCAGAGCTCACCCAGAAAACAAAACTTCCATACACACTACTAAACTGTCAGCTGAGTATCTCAGAAGACTGCTCTGATTTAAACAATCGCCAAACAAATCTCATGGTTCAGCTATGCTTTATACGAGACCATTTTAATGTTAAAGATTTTATAGAATCTCTTCAACTCTTGAAAGTTTTGCTTAAAATACACATTTCTCAGCACTGTTGTAACATATCAAACAAATCCCTATCTTTAACAGCTTCAAAATATCTAAAAATAATTTATCACTAATAATTCTGTAGATAAAACAACAAGGAACACAACAGCTTGTAGAGACTGCTTTAAAAAGCTTAATCCCTCTTTCGTTCAGTGACAGTTCTCTTGTGCTCTGTTTATGCAATATGAAGCTCTACGTGCTCTGCTAAAATATGTTTTATAAATAGCTCTCATGCTGCTACCACAACTGCAATATAAAAATGCTACAGTAAGTTAGTGTTATGCCAACTCCTTATCATCAAGAAAAATAGAACATAAGATCCAAAGCTTATTAGCATCACTTGATGTTAATTGATGTTGTTCTATTAAGAGCTGGAACTGCACGCATTTGGGGTTTAGGTCCACAGTTCACATTTCAGAAAATAACAATACTGACATAACTAAATGCAAGCATTTGAAAACAACATCAAATTTCAGATCCACTCAGAACTGTTTTTTCTACTTGCCACAATGGCATATTTTTTTGCTAAAAATAGATGTTTGAAAATTCTGAAGTGTTAAAGTATATGCTGCGAATATCATATCCACCATTATCCACTTTATTTGTATCAATGCTGCAAGTCTTTTGTAAACATGTCCAGTATTTGATTTTGCAGTTCATTAGTGAGATCCAAGCACCAGGAGAGAGTACAAATTTGTTGCATACACCAAAGGCATATATGTGATCTGGCCATTCTCTCTATTTTTATTCAAGCAAGAACTTGATGCTGCTTCGGGAGGACTGCATACATACAAAACATTAGTTCATATTAAGGCTGTCTCAAGAAAATCCATTCTCTAGTTGTCTTTCACGTAAATATAAAGGTCTGAACAATAAAAAGATCACCTGTTTCTCTTCTTTCGATGCTCTCTGTTGGAATTTTCGGATTCACTGCCACTGCTGGTGTTACAACGAGAACGTGATCTGGAGAAGAGAAGAGCAGTATTTCAGGGTCACTTTAATCACTAATATCTTGTAAGAAACGCTGATGTTCTCAACAAGGAATAAACAATGCTGAAAAGACAGTATTAGGAAAATTAGAGTTACAAGAGTCCAGAAGGCTTGCCTACACCTGAGAGTCACAGTATCTTTTGCTTATTAAATGACTGGAAATATCTGCTTCAAAGGAAGCACCCAGAATGCAGTGTCAAGTGACTGACATTTTCATTTTGAATCACCGCACTGCATTTTTGAGTTTAATTATTTTAGCTCTCAGCATTCTTTATGGGTATGTCACAGTGAAATACTTATCTGAGGTGCAAAAAGTTCTGCCTTTTAACTATGTGCATTCTAGCTCCTTTCTTACCCCTTATTGTGGGACTCCCAACAGAAACTTTACACAGTAATTCTGATTTTGCAGGCAAATCAGAATGTTCACTAGATCTGCCTTCTTCTGTTCTTTTAATTTGAGCTTCTAATAAGCTCAAATCATTTTTTGAGTGTCGGGCTGTATGGATGAAACCAGCACTGTGCTTCTGCTGATCTTTATAGACACAGAGTGACAGGTGTGCTTATCAGCACAGCTTTGAGATAACTCCAGGCACAGCTACAAAGATAGTGCATCATATGAGGAAAAAAAAGGAAGCAGCACCTTCTCTATCACCTCCGATTGCAGAACTCCAAATGGTAAGGTGACATTTATGGCTTTGATTATTTATTACTGAAAAAGACTAGTGGAGCAGGCTGATACAAAGTAGACAGGTAACACTGAGAGTTGAACTTCAAGAAGAAAATGAGGATCTGACTGCCTACAGGCAAGCTCTTCTCAGTACAGAGAAGTACTTGGCCTCTACTGTCAAAAACTTTCAAATCCCTGATTGCCACAGATCATCGTTTTGGAGTAGACAGACCAACTGTCTGAGCTTTCTTGTAGAAATAAAGATTCCGTTACCGTACTGCTGGGCTGTCCTAAAACACAGCATTAAAATCTGGTTTGGACTACTGTTCAGTGAGATCATGGTCTCAGCCCTAAAGAAAGGCACACACTTCTCTGTGCCACAGATGAACAGAGAAAGTTTACCGAAATTAACATGAGATGGTCCAGATGAATCTTGGACATCAGGATTTAAGACTGGAGATGTTTTTGCTGCAGTGGAAAACAAGTTTTCTTCTTAAGTCTCTGAGCGTAAAATAGGAGAGCCAAGCAGGTGACTGCTGACGCTGCTGATGTTCTTGCACCTCATGGCTTTTCTTCACTCTTTTCTGAGCCACTTTGTTAAAAGAGCAGACTTGTTACACTCCCCCTCAAACAGGATGAAAGCTAAAGACAGCTGATCTGGTGTAACTGGTAAGAGGAAGCATTCCATGATGAGGTTGAAAGCTACAGACAAGTACCTGCTCAGCTTGTGTTCTAACAGTTTAGAGAGAGGATGCCAAACAGGAAGGGAGAAGATCAGAGATACTTCCTGGGAGCAGAAAAACAACAGCATTCACCTCCCTTAGGAATCGTAGTTGCTCAGTGGCACACTGCTCTGCACTCTGAATAAGAAACTAGGGCACTGCTGTGGATGTATTTCCATCACACATAAGTCTCAAAAATCTGCCCATGATTCTGGTGAAATATGATTGGTTTCATCAGACTGATGCATCACTGAACGACTCAGAGTCCATGGAATTGAAAGCTCACTTAGGAGGCTGATCTCCCCTCTCTCCTAAGCATTAACCTGAGTAACTTTTATTAAGGAAACTGAATAACTTCCAGAAATATTTCAGAATAATTGCACGCCAAAGATTAGGAAAACCAGTTCAAGCCAGCTCATCTGCAGGGAATAGTCTCAGGAAAGTGAAATATCCCCAGAGGAGAAGCAAATGCACTCATGCCTCCAAATTTTATGGTTTATAATTTAAAGCCATTGAGAGACAGTTTCCCAGGTTAAAAAAATAAATTCCTGGGTGAAGCTAGAAGTGAGAACAAGAGAGATGTATGTTTCTGCAGAAAAATGTTGCTCCAAAGGAAGAAAAGATTAAAAGACAGCATCCAAAAGGTACTGGCTCAAAGAGCAAAACATGCCCTACAACTGCAGCAGACCTTACAACCACAAAAGTACACCTCTCTCTTCCCCTTTCCCATACCTCATAATTACTAACACTCTCAACATTACTAGGTCACCAGAGCAACACTTTTTTCTTTTTCTTTTTCTTTTTTTTTTTAATTTCCCGGTCATCACAGCAATGCTGTTCTTTCACAGATCAAGTATTTCTTTGCTCTGATTTAAACAATTCATCCGGTAATGTACCAAGGCAGCAAAACTGCATGATAAAACACGCTATTTGCTCCAATTCAAGATAAGCTTTTTTCAAGCTTTTCAGGAATTAAAATCTGCTCTACCTTTTGAGCACTCACATCAAATTACCTTGTTTTCACTGTCAGAAAAGCACTTGCAGAGAGACAGCAGAGCTGCTGAGCTGCTAGATGAGTGGCAGCTTACTCGTGCTAGCTGTCAGAATGTTATCTTTCACTGCATACTAAACATCAGTTTTTACTGAACTGAATACGATATCAAAAGCAAATTAGAAAAATAAAGGTGGTTTCCTAAGCCAGGTGCAGGAACACCAAAGCTAACCCCAACCTCTAGCAATTATAGAGCAACTTTTACCATTTACCTCATGTTTTCTTGGCCAAGCAAGAAACATGTCTAACATGGTCTGACACATGGAGCAAGAAACAGTCTGTTAGGCAAAAGAGGCAGAACATACACAGACCTGCAGGGATTTGGTATTTCAGAGGAACAACTGACAGAGAAGGCTCATATCCTGATGCAGTCCATTTTCAACTGAAATATAAGTAGGGTCACCAATCTGAAGAAGTGGAGAAAGTCTACTGCTACATACAGTAATACATCTGTACATTGGTAACATACAGCCTTCAGGCAGAGATCCCGTCTAAGCACTTACATTGCCTCCCTGAAACACCTAACTACATCATCTGTTTTCTGTTCTTGACACTCACCATGGGTGTATCACTGGCAGATTGAAATGGTTACATCTTTCAAAAAATTAATGTTATCTTAGGCGCAAAGTACACGCGCTCTTTCTCTGACTTCCTGTGATTGTTCCTGAGATGTTTGTATCTCTGCCAGAGCTCCTTTCCCATGCTGGTGCACTGAATCAGATCCTGGGAGTGCCTTCTCTCCTTCACAAGCTTCGAGAGTCAGACATCAAAATATACTCCACTATGTCCTTTCACCAACAGCCAGAGCAGGAACAAGGAGGAGCACAGCAAAGAACTCCAAGTGTAAAAATATGTAAAAGAAATATGTAAAAAGTTGATGTCATGGAAGCACACACCTGAATTTACACCAGCATTTTATTTGAAAGCGTGACATCCAGACAAGATTGCACAAGAAGCGAAGCTTAACAAGAAACTAAAAATGTTCAAGACACTCTGAGAAGACCGTAAGTAAGAAGTCTAAGCAGAACAGATATGCTTCTGTATCTACATTTTGGAGATAATCTCAAATAACAATACATTTGATATCAAAACAGATGAATTAAAGCAGACTGGAAGGCTCGACTAGTCAAAATACAATCTGCAGATGTAAAACTCAGAAGCTCAGACTTGTGGAATTGACTTTCAAGCTGCAGACAAGCCTTTAGTAAACTTCTCCAAACAACTTATAATACAGTTAAAGTAGTAACATGCAGGGCAGGTTGTAGGAATCGCTGATGTGATATGGTTATATTACAGAGCATTGGAAAGAGAAACTTAAATGGATGAAACACACTAAACCTTTTAAACATTCATGAGAATGGGGGAGAATGAAGGAAGGGAGGAGATACAGGGAACTAAAATACCATCAGTACCTTCACAATCACTTCATGACTGCTATGGTGTGTACATTTACCTTCTCCTGTGCTTTAAATCTGAATCTTCACCACTGTTTTGGGTTTTCCTGTGATATTAAGGAAGTGTTAATGAAAGATAATTGAGTCACTCAACACAAATACACAAAAGCTTCCATCTTTACTATTTAGGATGGAGAAAAAAAAAAGAATGTGCTTGTTTTAACATTTTCAGGGCAACTCCATTAAGTTGCAGAGGCATGACCACCCTCAAGTTCTCACTGCAAAACCCTGACTTACAAGGGTGAGCACAGTAAGTTCGCCATTAGAGCTTCCTAATATTTTCAGTCTAGCAAATCCTGATGTTTTCCTCTCAATTCCAGTTAAGTCTGTATACACAACATAGCTATTGTTGTTAAAGAGTTGAAAAAGGAAAGCATGTGAATTCAACTAAGACTCAGGAAGACATAATTAGGTTGGAACCTACCGTCTATTGTCAGCCTTTACAGTCTTACACTCGAGATAAGACTTTTTAAAAACATTCTGGTGGTGCAGTGGCCCAAGAGAAAACTTGTTATTGGCATGACCACCTGTCTAGCTAGCAGATGAGTCAAACGTAAACCCCAGATGACAAACTCTTTGCATCTCAAAACAATCTCCTACTGTACAGCGCATTAACATTATTCTTTTCTTGCTGCAAGATGCTTTTGCACTGCTTTTGCATTCCTTTGTTTTAACAGAGCCCAATAATATCTTCTGACTACAATTATGAATGAATAAGAAAATCCACGTCAGTAAACAAAACTGCTATCAACACTTACAAGGGCCACATTAAACAGAGAAAATCAACATAATTCTGTCAACTTAAGATGAACTGCACTGATTTACTTTATTTAACTTGCACATGAGCTCACAAAACATACACAGTGGCTGAGTTTCTTCACTGTTGTTCTAGGCAGCAATGGGCAAGTAAGAAGTTTGGAGCAGCTCAGAAACCTGACAAATATAAAACCTCTTCATCTATTGAGAAGATTTCCTCATAGATAAGGCTGTGTCTTCATAGACCCCTTTGCAAACTTTGGCTTTGAAAGCTCAACAGAGAATTGCATCAGAGATGTCAGAAGCTTCAAGGTACAGGCTCGTAAAGTAGTCCCGAAAGACTGTGAACGCAGCACAGTAGCTATGTGAATCTGTATTTCACAGCAGACCACAGCACCAGTGTACCTTAGCTAGCTTAGATGACGAAGGCAGCCTCTCAGCAGGACAAATCACCTCAGGTAACATGCAGATTGTAAGAACTATCACTCCATAACGTGAGCTGTCGCTGATCCAGATACTGGACATACTCCAGGACACAAAGCAAAGTATAATTTAATTTCAGTTTTCTAAGTTACTTAATTAAAACTAAGTTACTGTTTTGTAATGGAAGTTCATTGTCAACCAAGCAAGATACATCAATCCTTCTCTTTACAAGGAGAAAGGTAAAACAGCAACTGAAAGGATCTTTCAAGTGCAAATACTGTAATTTTTCCTATTTTCAAAATTGCTTTCCTCATACACAGGACAAGCAAGCAAAAACCCTGATCAAAGCTTTCTTTGCAAAATCATATCGCCTGTTCCCAGTTCACTTTCATTCTGCACTAACAACTGACACTCCCAGGAATCAGCAGTGTCTTCAAGAGACTTCAGTGAACATAGAGCCTTCAGGACCACAAGCTTTCTGCTATAAGAAGCTAACTGTGATAGGCCTCAGTGCTCTTACCTCCTCCGGACTGGCTGCCCGCACTCATTCTCACTGCCACCTGATGGGTTCCGTCGCCGAGAATAAGGAAACTTTGGTGATTTATTGCGGTCACTGGGGGAATTATACAGCCCACTATGGTTAAAAAGGAAAAGCAAACAACTGACTTCTCAACTTCCACAATAGTTAAGTCAGATAACCCAGATTAAATCTACAGAAACAATGAGAAGGTTCACACATTCAAACATCCACGCGTTCCTTTATATACATATGCAAGAGTGTGCAAGCATGTGCATTCACACATGCTATGTAAACATCAACAGTACTGCTTTCCAAGAGCAAATATTTTACACTGAACGTTTAAAATACAGGACAGAGACCACCTAGCACTGGTAAGATGACAGTCCTAAGCTTACAAAATGTAGAACCAAGTATAGACATGTTGTTTTAGAATTTTCTGCTTTAGGAAGATTTACACAACTCACAATACGGTATTCACAGGCATCTGGGTTTTTGTTTGTTTGTTTGTTTTCCATGGGTTGAAGTACAAAAACAGGGTCCACACCCCAACATGCATCTTCAGCACAGCTAAGAATCTGGATCAGTAAATAACTTTAGCTCTAGATTTCTGCTGCTAATCTACACAACCCTCTGAAAATGGCGTGAAGGTATCTCAAGCTTCATGTACTTAAGCCTGGGTAGGCTGTAGCAGGTTGCTACAGTGTTAAAAGCAAACTGCATTATCTGTTCTCAAATGCCTGTATGGATGGTGATGCTGTGTCTTCCTACAGAAATATAACTCTCCCAGTAGCATAACAGAGCCTGAAATGGAACACATGCTACTCTAAAGGTGGTCTACTGATGCAGTAACAGTTCCACACCTCCCTGAATCAACTAGGTTAAACTCAAGAACATATTTCTGTCTGATGAGATTCCTTTTCACAACAGCTATCTGCTAAACGTCATATTATTTCATTTTTTCATATTTATTATCAAGTTTTTTCTTGCTTTCCTAAAATCCTCCTTCTCCAGAGTGTGAATTACAGTGATGCTCTGAACAGCTAAAAATCTGCCACTGTTCTTCTCAGTAAGAATTGATTTTGAAGTGGCAAATTATTACTAGAAGTTGTGAAAAGCTTTTTGCAACATACGGTCTGTTTTTGTACTTAAAACTGCATAGTCCTTCATAATAGACATGCTTTCAAAAACTCAATCCCACTACTCTTGGGCCCCTGGGAGTCAAAACTCCTTCCAAACCTGAGAACAGCTTTCACTATAAAACAACACTGTGACAAGCTGACACTGGTTCTTTTTTAAATATCACAGACAAATGTCTAACCTAGCAAATGAACGTTTGCACACTTCCTCGTCCTTATACTGAAAACTCTATGTTCACGCAGAATCACAGTGTGAATAGACCTCAAATGTCACCATGTATAAATATGAATCAATAGCGTAATAATAGGACTTTGCTGCATTACACTAAGATGCCATCTAGCTCACTGGCCTATTTACAAAAGTGACCATAAACAACTACTTAAAAAAAATGAAGTAGTAAGTTTAATACATATGACAGTTTCCTACTGCTCGCTATTCTCTGCTCAGGGGGACTGAGTGAGCCAGGTGTTACATCTCTGTCTTCAGAAACCCTGAGCTGATTTCACTTCCATGCACTAGCCCAGTTTCCCCCAGGAATCCATTAACTCTCGGCATCCCTTGGAAAGAAGCACCACAGGTCTCCTCCTCACAGAGGGTCACTCCTTTCTTCCTTCCTCAGTACTTTTAAACAGTCTCCAACCAGCTTTATTTGAAGATCCGAAGATATTACACTGAAGAAGTACAACCCTGGTCTCCTTCTCTTTCCTCTACACTAATCATTATTCTATATAGTACACTCCCTGACTGAAGAATCCTGGTCTATGTAGTTGTTCCTACTACAGGTTTCCTGTATACCCATCCATACCTTTGATTATCCTCACTGCCCCCATTCAAGACTTCTCCTCCTCGGAACTCCACTAACAGTTAATGCAAGAAACACATGATCCACAAATTTCTCTAATCTCAAAATGCTGTTCTTCTGCATTCTTCACTATACCCTTCCTAATAATTGCTAATTATCTTTCCAACTGCTACTAAGATGATGTTTTCATGAAGTTATCTACCAAAAATCCACAGAACCTCATTTTAGTTGGAAACCTGTGATTACTTTTAACTCTCATGTAGTTTAAATCCTGTCTCAATGCCATTCACTGTTTAATGTATTGTACCTCAGGGCTTTAGAATCTGCCTTCTGTTCTTCACATACAACTTTCAGTCTCACTGAACAATTCTGTGCTATTACCAAGGTTTCTCAGCCCTTCTTTCCAGGACTCCAATAAACATGCCCAACTAATGACGTTTATTAGCAGAACTCAGTGAAAATGTGCTGGGGACACCTGTCCAGTGACTACTACCTCCTATTCATACACTTATACTGTCAGAGTTGTAACTGATTACTTATCTATGCCAAGATCAACCTTTTTATTTGCAATACAGAATTACAGTGACTATGCTAGTACATTAACATACCAAAATCCCTCATCCTATTGCCACGGCACAATATTTAGCATAGCATAATACTTAAGATATCATGCCCTGCCTTACCTCTGCTGGCCATTTTCCTCCCACGGTGCACTTGTTTTACTTCTTTGGGTTTCTGGACTGTTCTCATTTTTCATCTTTTTAAAGCTAAATAAAAGTAAAGATATATCTTTTAAATCCACAGTGCATAGGTCACATTTTTTCCCATCTCTTAGAAATTAATCTTTGAGGAATACAGCCACTGCAGAGACCCGCCCTGGCACACAGTTATTTGCCTGCCACGTAAAAGAAGGCCAACAGCTGACACATTAGAGAACCTCTCCTAGAAAGATAAATTGAAAGAAAAATAAATAAATAAATAAATAAAAGGAAAGACGCAAAAGACAGCTCCACAATAACATAATCACGGTTGCACAGAGAAAAAGGTCAATCTTGTCTCAAAACAAATGAGAACAGATGCTCAGTCAGGAAGTCTAGCAGTAGGGCAGAGACACAGTATGCATTTCCAGTCTTCCACAATCTGCAGCTAGCATGTTATTGAACCAGAATTTTTATCTGCTCTGTATTTTATATAGCTCTTGATGGAAGTTTCTTCCATGAATTTACTTAAGCACCTTTTGGCTGTTTTTGTCTTTTGGGCTCAAGTTGTTTCTGACAGCTGCACATAGAAAAAAAAAAAGCACAAAAAAAAAAAAGAATTGACTTTGTTTCACATCTTCCACCCATTTCAAAACTTCTTCACAGTTCTGT
>PPHD01015301.1:0-16187 GCA_002909625.1 Bambusicola thoracicus | reverse complement strand
TGCTGCAGTTTGGGCTGAGGCTGTTGGTATCAGTGGGCTGCATCCGATCCCATGGGTGTAGATCCGGAGTCATTGCATCACCGCCAGATCTGTGCTGGGTGAGGAGAGCGGTTTGTGCCCTGGTTGAGCTGCTGCTGGACCGAGTGCATGGCGTGCTGTGCTGCTTTGTGCATTGAGGGCACGGCGTGAGAGAGAGCACCGGGTTCAGCAGGTTGCTTTAATCCAGGTCACTTCCATGGCTCCATGACTCAGTTCCCAGAGCAGCCCCACAGGGGGATGCAGGAACCCAAAAGGAGTGCTGCGATGCTCGGAGGAAGGTTAGCGTGTCCTAAGAGATCCATGTGGGCTTTCAGCCCTCAGTAACCCAGGAAAAGCACTTTGTGTCGACCTGCAGCCATAAAAGCCCTTGGAAGCAGCTGCTGGCTGACACATTTCTGCAGGAAACGAGCTGTGTAAAGTATATCCTGAAGTGCTTTATAGTCTGCGGCATGAGGGCGAGCAAGCCCTGCTTTTAATGAAGTAATTGTTATTTAATAGTTTTTATCAATGTCAGGGGAATTTGGGGCCTCACTTACACTACAAAGGCTGGGTGGAATGGCAACAGCGGCACAGATTGATGGGCGATGGCGGCTTCCCAGAGCCACAGCACTCTGTGTGCCACGGAGCTCTGCTGCTTTCCCTCCTGTGCACAGAGGCTTTGGCCAGCACAGCTGTGGCACTGAAGGGTGTGGGGTTTTTTGCACTCCTAATTGATGCATTCTTGCCAGCAACACTTTAAAAGTAGTCCAACCTTGGGTTATTTTTTGGCTACTATTATTTCTTTTTGCAGCCATTCTCGCTATGGCAGACAGAGAGTTTGCCTTTGCTTGCTTGGCCAAACTTGCCCTTGGAGGAAAAACAGCCCTCTTCCTTCTAGGAGAGCTTGCAGGTTCTCAATTAACAGCTTGTTTCACAGCGTTTGCATTTGAGATGGAAAGTAATATGGCTAAATGTTAGGATTTTCACTTAGTTTTGTTTGCCTTTCTGTTGCTAATTCAGCAGCACTGGTAATATATAGGAAAGGGTTAAGTAGTTTGTCCAGATCTCCATAGCCTGGAACAGTTTTAGGTCTGTTCTGGTCTAGGTCCTTTCCTTGGATCCCATTACTTCTTTGCACTTCCCATTATGGGCTAACAGAGCTGGAGCACTGGGCTGGCACGTGGGTGCCTTTGCTGCTGCTGGAGCTGTGACAGCAGGGGTTTTGGTGCAGCGTTTTGGAGCAGAAAACATTTATTCTGCAGAATTCTTGGTAGCAACCTTCGTGTCAGTGTTTATACAGAAACTGGGACTGCTGCGCCAGCTTAATCAAAACAGAAATGAATCAGAAATGAAATCTCTTTGGATATGCGTTGCTGGTTTGAGGGTCAAATGATGCCAGAGGAGCTGGAAGTGGGATGGAAAGCATTTCTCCTTTATTGCTATTGGACCCAAGACAGCAAACCTGACAGCCTCCCATGTTCTTATGATAGCTTATCCTGATCAGACACCTACGTGCTTTTTTTGTTCCTTTTGATAACCTGTCAGCAAGGAGAGCACTGCTGGAGTTCTCTTGCATTTTCTCCCCCCACACCAGAGGAGCCTGACTCCCCTTACCAGTGAATCATTCCTGCCTGTGTGTAAGCCTCAGAAGTTGCTTTAGGCTGAGAAACTCTCACAGGGAGGGCAGCGATTCAGAGGAGACTGTTTAACCAAGGAAGCATGCAGCTGTTCCCCTGGGCTGGGATAGGCAAAGCTCGGGTTCCTTCGTCTGCCCAGGACCTGCCTGCCTCAGTCATGGATTGCTGCACTGTGTGTTTGCAGGACTGCTTAATGGTGCAGAAAACACAACAGTTATTTTAACCTGTGCTGAGCAGCGTAAGGGCAGATTGATTCTGTCTGAAAAGGGTCTCCGTTCTGCATAGAGGTGTAAGTGTGTGTCAGTGCCAAGCAAAGCACGCCCGGCATCACTGAGGGGTATGCACTGCACTGTGCTGCTGGTCAGAGGTGCTGGCACAGAGTCATCATTTCTGCAGCATTGAGATTGGATGTTCTTCTCCGTTCTTCCGTTATCTGATGGATCTGTTGTTCATTAAGTCAAGCAAGAGCTGTATGCATAGTCTATGAGATGATTCAATGAGTACGTGTGTGTTATTTGATAGACAGGTAGAAGGGTCTGTCCCGGGTCTGCCAGCTCTGGTGGCATTATCACAGCATCCCAATGGTGTCACCCTGTATGGCTGCACACAGGGCAGGATGAGACTCCGTCTGCCTTTGTGCAGAGCTGACGGGAGCTGATAAAGGAGCTGTTACTGCACTGTGATGGGCACAACCAAAATCTGCCTCAGCTTTGTTTGGTGTGTCAGCACAGTCTGCTCGTTTGTTGTGTGCAATTAAAGAGCCCTCATCAAACTGAAAACGTTCCTGTAATTTAAGTCCCCATCGTCACAGTCTGTCCTGCTCAGTGCTTCTGCGTTTCATTGAATGGTTTGGTTGGGCTGCTGGGAATGCAGACCTGGGTTTTGCTGGAGATTTTGGGATTTCAGGTATTCAGATGTATTTTGGTGCTGTGTGTCAGTGTAGTGCTGTCAAGCTGCTAAAAGGGACCTGATGCAAAATCATGTTTTGCTATAGCTCAGCCTTGTTCCTTCTGCACAGGGGAACACTGCAGCGTCGTGCAGCCCACTGATGGGCAGTGCTTCAGCAATTCCCACCTGAAGCCACATTCCAGATCGATATTTCTTTGTGTTAAATGCTTTCCTTACAGCTCCCATGTTACCTCTGCTGCCCAAGAGTCAGAACAAAAGCCAACTCTGTTTATTACTGGACTTCAGAAAATCTGTTTTACCTTCATATCATAGAATCCTAGAATGGCCTGGGTTGAAAAGGACCACAATGCTCATCCAGTTCCAACCCCCTGCTATGTGCAGGGTCGCCAACCAGCAGACCAGGCTGCCCAGAGCCACATCCAGCCTGGCCTTGAATGCCTGCAGAGATGGGGCATCCACAGCCTCCTCGGGCATATGATTGTTAGTAACGTTCTTGCAGCTTTTATGTGCTCCATCGGATGTGTTATGCTTGGCTTTGTCCAACTGAGCGCAATCTGAAATGAATTACTTTCTTCATTTTGTTGTGCAGTGTCAAAGAAGCACGGCAAGCTCATCACCTTCCTTCGTTCCTTCATGAAGTCCCGACCAACCAAACAGAAACTGAAACAGCGGGGGATTCTCAAGGAAAGGGTGTTCGGCTGTGACCTGGGAGAGCATCTGCTCAACTCCGGCCAGGATGGTAAGGAGCAGCTCAGGGCTGAGTTCTTCCTCTGCTGGGAACGTAAAGATGGAAGAGGGATCATATCTAGCAAGGGGCAGGTTGGCACCAGTGGAGCAATGTGTCGTGGGAATTGATGGCTGAAAGATTAATTGAGGCTAATGCTAATTAGAGGTGAGCGTGATGGTTTGGCGTGGGAGCACTGGAGATGAGTTCTCCATCTCTTGAAGTCTTTGAATAAATACTAAATGTTTTTTTTTTGGTAGGGAAATAAACATGGCTGTGTGTGTGAGAGGATTCATTGTTATGGTGAGAGGAGAGTAGATGGAGAGAGTAGAAGTGAGATGGAAGGACAGCAGCTGAGAGGTCTGATGCTTTGTTACGTGAACACTGAGGCAGTGGGCTTGGATGGCGCAGCTGGAAGTTGCATTGCATGTCTGTGCACCCAGGAGGAACGTGCAAACAGAGGAGGTTGTCTTTCTGTGTTGTCTTTCTGTGCTCTCATTCTGCACCTCTGCTAGAAGAATACATTGGCATGAGATGTCGAGGAGGGAAGTGATACAGCAGTGACGTTATTGGTGGAACAGGAGCCCAGGTGACAGCATCCCGCAGAGCTCCGTCGGTGTGCTCTGCATTCAGCTCCCTGAGTGGCAAAGCTTTATCTCACATCCCCTGAGTTTTTGAGTTTGGTCTTCACTGAGGCAGAAAATGCATTTCAGGCTGGCGTGACAGAACTTGTGTCTGCAGAACTGCAGGACATGATGCCTCTGCTTACCGGAGTCTGTCCCGAGGGGAGGGTGGCTGGGTGTGATTGGATGTGTGGAGCAAGCAGGCCTTTGTTGCCTTTTTGTTTTTGATGAGGATGCAATTTGTCAATTCTGTAATTGTTGTGTAGGCACCTGAGAAGTAACCCTATAAACAGGCATAGGGAGGGAGGTAAGGATGTTAGCAGCAAGGACAGCAGTAGGGATGAGTACTGCGCCTTGAAATCTCCCCTTATGACTGGTGACTCATGCTGGGGATTGCAGTGATTATGGGCTGGCAGTTGTAACATCCTGGTTTTGGGGTTCAGTTGTATGTGTGGTTTTTTTTTAATCCAGGTTGTAGTGTGTTTACACTTTGGGCCATTTTCTGTTAGTAGTACATGGGCACATTGTTTGCAGTGAAAGCAGCACAGCCTGCCCTTTTTGTTCCACGTGTGAGTACTGACTGAGGGGCAGATGCCTGTAGGAATAAAACCAGTTATGATATGAAGGATTTTTGACTTCTCTGCTGGGTTTAAATCTAGCCAAGGCCATGGTGGTGCATCCCTCAAGCACGCTGGCTTATTCAGTACATACCCAATGGCCATCACAGCCTGCCTTGGGAGCACCATCTCCATTTAATTTTAGTGCATTACTCATTTGTTGGCTCTTCTGGGCTTTTTCTTGCCTGCCAGCGAGGCACCACTTGAAAGCAGACCGTGCTCAGCAGGGAGCAGCTCATTCGGCATCATCTCGAGGGACATTCCCAATGACTTCTGTGCCCCTGGTGCCTGCACTGCTGCTTTGTTGTGCAGAGCTGCAAGATGCAGCAAATCCAGCGCAGTCCCCGATGGGTGAAGGCTCTGTGCCCTCTGTGGGTAGGCAGCCTTCTTTTCCCCTGATTTTTTTCTCTCAAAGGAAACCAAACAGAACTGAAGCGTAGCCCGACCCCAATTAGACAGATCTGTGCTGGAGGAGGATGTGTTTGTTTAGTGTGGGAGCTGCTTAAATGCTGCATTGCAGCATCCATACCGCGTCCTCAGTTGTGCCTCAGAATGCTGGGGAATGTTTGCTGTCCCTGCTCTGCAGCTGCACACAGTGCTGTGG
This sequence comes from Bambusicola thoracicus, assembly GCA_002909625.1. Lineage (NCBI taxonomy): Eukaryota > Metazoa > Chordata > Aves > Galliformes > Phasianidae > Bambusicola > Bambusicola thoracicus. Next base: position 11,055 of record PPHD01015301.1, on the reverse strand, counting down.
TCGATGTGCACTCTGTGGGCCGTGTAAGGGCTGCTGTTGGAGCTCTGCAGGCCCTGATGGCAGCTGGTTGGGCACTGCACTGAGATACAGCGAGCTCCTGGACCAAAGCTGAGGGATGGCTGTGCAGGGAGCTCGGTGTTCAGGTGTGTGTGGGATAACAGGCTGGAATCGCTTGGATCACAGAGGCTGAGGTGTAAATCCTGGCAGCTCTTTGCCTACACTGAAAGGCTCCTGTTGCCCAACACGGGATGGAAATGCCATTTCTCTCTGGGCGGTTGGAGTTGTGGGCAGGCTAACCCTGATGTGCCCTGAATGTCTTACTGGGTGTTCTCATGACAGAATCCATCCAACAAAGTCAGCTCTATTCACGGTGGATTTTGTAGGCTAAGAGTAAATGATACGTTTTGTGCCTCCTCGTGTATGTGTTGCATTGGTACAGCTTTGTGCATTTGCTGCGCTGATAATTTATCAGCTTCCTTAACTGGACAAGGTGGGGGTAGAAATGGCACAGTTTATGACTTACAGGTTTCCCGTCAGAGGAGCTGTAATCTCCTCTTTGTGCTTTAGGTGCAGGAGGAGGTGTTGCTTTTCATGCTGAAAAAGACAATGCCAATAGAAGACAAAGCTTATTAACACTCCTGATTTCTTGGTCTCTATTCCTCCTATTATCCCCAATCTCCCAAATTTATTATCAATTATTTGTGACAAGTTGGGCAGCAATGAAAAAAGAAATCAAGCCTAGCCCTTTCCAAACCCTGTGAGATCAAATTAGAGCATATATGATCCTGTTAGGTATTGGGCACCAACAGCAACTGCTTACTAGGGAGGGCTTTGTTCTCTTCTGGTGGCTATTATGCTCTTCAGATAAGCTTCTTAACAGCACCTAACTGCATCCTGACTTCCCATTGGTGCCACAGGAAAGATAATGCATGGTTACTTATTTGGTGAAATTTATAATGCCCTCAGGTAGCTGTGGGAAGAGAGCCGTAAATAAAACAGTGGGTAAGGGCAGGATTGCTGTCAAGGTTACAGCTCACAAACCAGTGGGTGCACCATGTGCTTCCCAATGAAGCTGCCTTGTAATGCAGACATTGATGAAACTCTGCTCCTCCTTTAATAGTACCTGTATGGTACAGTCCTGTTGAGGAGGCTGGGAGTGAAGGAGAAGATCCTCCCTGAAATACTTTGTTCAGTTCAAGAGCAATGGTAAAAGGTCTGCCAGGGCCTGAATGGATTCAGAGGGCGACACTCATAGATGGTGAGGATGTGATTCTCCATCTGTAAATGTTTCTCAGTACTTGAATCTTTAGAAGCTTATTATGTCCTTCATGTCACAGTTACAGTACACTTCTTATCCTCCCCAAGTGAGTCATCTTGTTCTTGAGGAGCCAATGGTAAAGGGGAGATCTGAGACACACCGGGATTTGAGCTGTGTGTCAGAGCCCAAACCTGTATGTGATGAACCTCTACCATTCCCTATTTGCTTAACGTTTTGCAGTGAAGAAATACCATCCAACCGCAGCACTTTTTTGTGCGTCTGAGCCGCTGTTGGCCTCAGCTCTGCAGGCAGCGTAGGCTGAGAAATAAATGGCTCTGTAGATGCACTCTGGGGCAGCACTTGTTCCTTAATTGGGTTTGCGTAATTCCACAGATCCAAACATGTCAGACGTTTCCAAGAGGTGCCTCCATCACCTGAGCACTCGTGTAAAGTATGTGGAGCTGCTGTGCTTTGTGTGCCCGGACACCCCCAGAAGGATGGGCCCTGCAGCAGCTGCTGTCCCACTGTGCATGAGTAGGGAATATTCCACTTTGTGCGGATGCATTCACTGCTGCACGAACCCGAGGAGCACCAGTTGATACTTCTAAAGGCCAATAGCTCTGAGCTATTTGGGGCAGTTTTCCAACCATAACAGGCGCTGTTATTGCTTCACCATCTGCCCTCTCAATTGCTGGAACTCGAGATTACTGGGTATGGGGTTAGCATTACAAAGAGGTACGTGGGGTTCCCACAGAGAATTACTTGTTTGGGGGGAAGTAGTTGCAAAAAGGGCGAACTGAGAAGGCAGTACAAGCTCTGGCAGTTAAGAAAAGGGCCAATTTCTCAGTCCCCTCCCTTTCACCATGCCCGCAGCTGTGAGGAGAGACATTCTTTATGCCTGAGTGACCCAGGGGACAGCAGGGAGTTGAAAATTAATTTGCATTTGGAAACTGCTGCAGCTGCAGGGAGAACAAACAGGAGGAAGAAAATGTTTCCCTCCAGGCAGGAATTGCTGGGCTCTCACCCCTCACTCTGCTCCTGCTGAGGTGGGTGCTTTGCCCCTCTTAACTTGGTAGATCTAAATGGAAAGCACTAGCAGGTCTGTGTAGGAATGTATCTGTAGTATATTTGTTCCGTTTAATGGATGTGGATGCAAACGATTGCAGAGAGTTAAGTGGATGCCACCTGGGAGATGGATGTACCGCACAACAGCGCCTATCTTGGATGTAAAAGCAGCAGAAGTAAGCATAGTAGCTCAAAGCAGGAATTCCCTAGCACAGATATACCTGTGCTGCTGAGCGATGTCTGCCTGCCTGGCCAGCATGATGCAGCACGGTGAGGTTCACATTTCTCGGGCATAGACTTTGCCCTTTTGGGTTTCTTTTGCACAGTTCCTGGACAAACTGCCATAACCAGGCAGTCCCGTCTTACACAGCAGAGAGCAGTGCCAGAGGCTGACACTGCAGTGAGCACTGCATGGTAACCAATCTGTGCTTTATGGCCCCTCTCCATTATCACAGGGATGCAGAACACGAGTCACACCTTCAAATAAAAGCATTGCACGTTGCCAGGAAATGCTGCAGCTTGTGGGAGCTGCCTTGGACTTTACTCAGCACCTCAGCAGTGTGAATCCTTACAGTGTGGGTTGCTGCTGGAGAATCAGGAAGGGAGCATCTCGAAGTCACTGTTTGTTTGGTTTTGTTCTTCTCTCTTAATCCCGCTGAGTCAAACTTAAGGACACAGATGCAGAATGAGCCAAAGGTCCCGAGAAGAGAATATGTCAAAGTTAGCTTCTCTGTGACCACGTGGGGGGGTGGTGTTGGCTGTGTGGTTGTAAACACGTGTGCAGGTGATGCCCTGGGTGGAAATACTTGGATATTTCTTTGAAGAACTGAGCTAAAAACAGGAGAACGATTGGGGTAAGAGCAACACTATTTCTTGACTACACTCATTGGTATATTCTTAAACAGTGTGGTGTTTGTGCAGTAAGGGAGATGGATGTGTTTGGCTTTACCTTTGCCTATGTGGTTGGGTGGCACTCAGGGCTGTTCATTTGCTGTGCCTGGTGGGTGACAGGTTTTGCTTTCTGCGTTGGTTTGCTGCATGTGGAATTCAGCTGAGCAGCTGCATTTCAACACGCTGTGGTCCATTAACCAGCTGAAGGTCTGGCTTATGTGGCAGCACACCTTATTGCTGTAATAGTGTGAAAACAATGCTGTGAGAGGGGAGCTTGATGGGAGGCCTCATTCCCCAGGCTGAACAAATAGTTCTGATTCCAGTAATGCACTGGAAAAATAAAAATATAAAGAAGCCTCCCAGAACCCAGGGAGGGAACATTACAAATGATTAAAAAGGGAAGAAAAACAACGAGAAGATGGTAGGAGAGGAAATGTGTCTGATTTCAAGATGAATCAAGTTGCTCTTCAGAATGAAAACCATAAAACTTCTGCCTCCTCTTAATGGGGAAGAATTAACCAGTTAATGAGCCCTCGGAGATGCAATAAACCTTTCATACCAGCGGAGAGATGCTCAGGAACAAGTTGAAGCAGCCGGAGGAATTGCTGCAGGGATGCAGTCTGGCAGGGCCTTGGCTGGGGCAGCCATTCCCATTGATTCTCTGCAGTGCCTGTGGTTGGATGGGTGGGGGATGGAGGGGAGGTGGTGGGTTTTGGAGCAGGATGTGTGTGCGGCGCTCAGAGCCTCACCAAGGGGAGGTGTTCAGATGCAGCAGCTGGCGCTGGTTTGGCACAGTTGGGTTGGATCAGTGGGTGACTCCACTGCAGGGAGGGGGTCTGCAGCCAGCGGGTGGAGATTCGCCTTCCTCAGGGAAGGAGTGAGACCAACAGTGAGTGTTGGTGCACTGCTGGTATCTGCATGGGGATTTGGATGTGCAAAGGGCTGTGTGCATGGTCAGTAAGCACGGGCAGCAGTTCTGTGCCCCCACAGCAGGGACAGGTAGGCGTAGGTGCCTGCAAAAGGCACGGTGTGGGTGGTGGTTGTGGCAGAGCTCATTTTTGCCCAGTGAAGCTGTGTCCTGTGCTATGTTCCTGATGCTTTGTTCTGATGGTAATAGATGATTCCTCCCATATACACACACACATGTAAGTGTGGATCCGGCTAAAGGGCTTAGAATTAAAGGGGGGAGGGCGATTAAACACACTTGTCAGGTGTCATCTTTGTTCAGAAATTAGAAAAATCGACTCGCCATTCCAGCAAAGGGCCTTCAACTATAATTAAGGCCCTACTTGTAATTCAGTCACTTCTTCAACCATGCAAAATTCCCCCCAAAATATCTGTGGTGCTGGCATGATATATTTAGCTTAAAGAACAGATCGTCCTGGCAACCAGATTAGGAAATGCGTGGAAGAAGCCTGCTGGATGTTTTCAGCGTGCATTAATTCTGACTGTGCCTGGCCCTTCCATGATGGGCGCTGTATGCAGAGTGCTGTTGTTCCTGCAGCCCCCTCCTCCCCTCCGTGCTCCCCTGACCCGATTCACAGCATCACAACAGGTTGCTGCTCAGATGAGCGGGGACATAAATACCACTCTCACCATGCTGTGTTTACACAGCTAGATCAAGCCAAGGAGGAGAGGCAGAGAAACAGGGGGTCCGCGTGGGCTGCCCCCGTGCTGTGTGGTGTCAGCCTCCCTGGTGGGAAGAAGCCAGGCAGGGAATGTGCCATTTATTTGCTCGCTTATTTCTTTCAGTGGGTGCTGCTGATTTTGTGGGACATCCCACGTTGTCCTCCTTTGTCTCTTTGAAACCAAACTGAGTGCTGATGTTGTGTGTCTTGCAGTCCCCTGTGCTCTCCTTCTTCACCCTGTGTCAGCATCAGCCCCGTGCCCACCTCAGGGGAAGGTGCTGTGCTCATCTCCCATCTTTCTACATCCATTTATACCTGGGTCACACTTACCCAATGCTGCAGTGCAACGTGAAACATACTGTCGCCTTTTTTGGCAGTTGCTGGGATATGGCGCACCTCCCACCCTATCCACTTTACGCATTAGAACTTTCTTCTTCAAGAGGTGTGGGAATTTTTTTTTGCATAAAGATTGTGTCCTCTAAAAATGTTTCTTGAAACTGTATTCTGCTGTAGGGCCATCTGTTCTGCCTGCCCTGCTCTCAGACGTTCGGCTGATGGCACTGCAGACAACTGACACACGTTCTCCAAGATGGGAACACACGTTCTGCCTGGCTGGGCCCGCGTGGGTTCATTCTGTCACCTGCCCATAACTCAGGGTGCTTCTGCTGACCACCACGGAACCACTTACAACACCTCTTCTCATGCCGTGTGTCTGCTGTTTGCTGCAAGCCCAGGGAGGAGCAGTGATGCACAGAGCATCTCCGTTCAGCAGCACTTAGGAGAACTGAGTGGCAGATGGCGTTTGCTGCTTGATAGAGGGGGGATTTGCCACGTGACCTGTTGAGGATCAGACTTAGCATCTGATGTAAGAATAAATCGCGATCATCATAGAAGTTGTGGCACAGAGGTGGTTTGTGGAGGAATCCACACGGAGGTGGGCTTTGCCCTGCAGGTTTGCGGATGTTCACAGGAGCTCAGTCCTAATTTTCCTCTGTGCTTAGAGAAGTTTTATCTCCCTATGATAGATAAAATGACGTGCTGCTCCTCTGACCCACATGGATGGACAGATAGGTCAGGCAGCGGATGCTGCGTGGGGCTGAAGTCAACTTCAAGAAAGAATCAGTTGGTGAAGTGGCTTAAATATTAACTTGACATGTAATTACGTCTCCTGGGCTTTTTTTTTTTCCATTCTGTCGTTCCACGGTCTGTCTGCTGTTCCTGTGAGTGTGGTTTGTTGTGTACTTTGGGGAGGAAATTACCACTTGTAAACACTGCACTTTCCCTGGTGTAGAAAGCAGCATCCACTCAACATTTGTACTTGCTGAAACCAAGCCGTGTAAGTCAATCCCACGTTGGTCTGAAAACAAAGGGAGCCTTTTGGCCAAAGAGAGCATATTGAATCAGTTTCATAGCTCCTCTGGACATGAGATTTAACACTGCTGTTCTCGTGGGAGCTGTGATGGGACTTGCATTGTCTCTGGCTTCACCACAGTGACTTTCTCCAGGCTGATTCACAGGTCCTGGCACTTCTTTAAAGCAAAGAACTCACCTCTGTCCAGTATCCTCACCAGCAGTGACATCTCTGACAGCTTTCTCCTTTAAGGAAGAACCAAGCAATAGCCCAGCTGGGCTTAGTGGATGGGATGTGACAAGAGCACAGCCTGAACCACACTTGAATAACAAGCTCAACTAACCACTGTCACTTCTTCTTTAGTCCCCCAGGTCCTCAAGAGCTGCACGGAATTCATTGAGAAGCATGGCATTGTGGATGGGATCTACCGCCTGTCCGGCGTCGCGTCCAACATCCAGAAGCTACGGTAAGAGTGACACAGGTGTCAGTGTGTGAGATGGGACACGTGCCATGTTTTGGGCTTCAAAGGCCTGTGCTGTGGGGCAGCTCTGTGCAGCAATGTGCACTCAGCAGTGTTGTGCCAGGCTTGTTGCTGTTCTATAGGAGCATGGGGTGCTCAGAGTCGCTGGTGCAGGAAGCTCTCCTTCAGGACAGAGCGCTGGAAGGCTCTGGGACTGCAGTGTCACTGCTGTCAGATTTCATTCTGGTTTCCTCTTGTTCCTGGAGCCCTTTTGAGCAGCTGATGTTTCTCCTTGCTGCTTTGGGCTCCTGGCATATTAGCAATTAATTAGTGACGTGTGATGGAGCACTTGCATAATCCTTGGTGGGCGGCATTGCTGTGCGGGGGATGGCGAAGTGCTCCTCATCCCCACCTCGGAGCTGCTCATGTCACCATTTCTGTCCTTTATCCCTTTGTGAGGCTGTGGATGTTTCCTCTCCTTTCTTCCCGTGCTTTCTTCTGTTGTGAAGGGACTTAGAGAACATTGTGGGATGTGACCAATTCCAGGCCCACAGTGGCAGCAAAGGGGTATTTTCGCTATGGAGGATATCCTTTTTGTACCAGCTATTCCCAAGTTAAATGGACAGCTTTGAGCTGGCACAGTTACTGTACAAACCCTTGTATGGATGGGCTTATTCTGGCTCAGCTTAATCCTGTTTTTTTATCACAGCGAGTTCAATAACAATCTGCTTGTGAGGCTTTGCTGTGCAGGCTCCAAGGACCCTGCCTGTAGCTGTTGTGCACAGCAGCCTGCTGTATAAAATGGCTGTCCTCGCCTCAATTCCAACCCTTTAATTCCCCGTTCCAACTTGAGCTGGTCCATCCTTTCTGTCGCCACTACAGCCCGTTTTTTCCCTTTGCTTAGCCACGACCATTTTGTGTTTGGATGTATTCCAAAGGTGCTTTAAAAATGTTTTTCATGAAACGTTAATTGGATAATTCCCCGGTCTAATAAAGAGAATGAGATGATAGCATCCTTCTCAATTTTCTAAGACAAAAGGAGTGAGATACATGGCATAACTTGTAGACACTGTCCCTGTTATTCATCTAAATCACCACTGCTTTTTGTAAGCAAAATGTGCCTTGATGTGCCTGATAAGCACAGCAGTGTCAGGTTGGCATGTTTCCCTCTGCATTCTGGTTCTGGCTTTTTTGGAGATGCTGCAAAGCTCTCCTGCTAACAAAATCTTCCTTCAGGGAAGGCTGAATGTAAGGCTTCCCTTTCCTCACTCCGTGTTCTGCTTCTGCAGGGGTCCTTATCTAACAAGGCATGTGATTTCTTCCTTGGCAAATAGTCAGGGGTAGCAGGAGGGCAGGATGAGGCCAGTTGCCCACCAGGGCTCAGTTGTTTGTAGGGGTGGGCCGGTGCCTGCCTTTGCTCTTGGTTTTGAGTTTTGTCTTCTGTGGAGCCAAGTGCAGGAAACAAGTTTGTCTTCCAAATGTGAGTAGGTGATGAGTCAGAACATGCCTGTGGGAGCTGCATATACTGAACACAGAGGACTGTGGTTGCAGGGAATCCATTAGTTGGGGAAAACAGAAACCTTTCTTTCCTTCTGTGCTGTGCCACGCTGTCTCTGGGACAAGGACCTGGAGCAGACTGTTCTTCTTCTTGACCTCTCTTCTCCCCCTTATCTACCCCTTCATGTCCAGGTGCAGGGAGCAGCGCCTTCCCCATCTTGTAGGGGATGCACACCTGACACTGCAATTCCATGTACTCTTGGTACCTCAGGCATGGTACAGTCTGTATCTTTCCTGCAGCACAGAGGCAGTGTCTGAGCCTAAGGCAGGTTGTACCTTCTGTGTTGCACATTGCTTGGCTTGGACTGGGAGGCCAAGATGGGCTCCTGACTTTGATGCAGTTGGAGTGTAGACAAGCTGACTCCCCATGTCAGTGTTAAGCACTTTGGTTTACAGCTTAAAGAGGATTGCAGGGAAACCAAGCTCTGGCTGCAGCAGCCCTGTTCTCACAGCTCCCTATGCCTGGCTCACCCTGCTGGCCCCTGCAGAGCCGGCCTGCTAATTCAAAACCGCCATCTCCATGCACGTACTCTAGCAGCCAGCCAGCTCCTGGCTATCCAAGCCCAGCTTTTCTTTCATAGATGCTGGTGATTTTGTTTTTTTTTCTCTCTATGAAAACCAAGTGGATGCTCAGGGATTGCCTGCATGTGGTTCCAGGTGCTCTTCACCCCACAGCAGAGGTGTGCTCAGCTCACCAGCGTGGACCCAAGGAGTTTCTGCATGCTGAAGTGTCCATGTACAGCAGCCGCCAGCGGCACTTCTGCTCAGCACTGCTTTCCTATTTCAGTTTCCAGGCCTTTGAAATGCAAAGGGAAGCAGTTTTCCTTCTGACCTGCAGGGACTTCTCCTCCAGGCAGCTCATGCTCCTGGAAAACATGCTCTGGGGGCTCTGCAAGTGCTTGTAGACCAGGCAGTCAGTTGTAAAGCTAACTGAGAATGCCTCACCATAAAGAAAAGGTCTATTTTGGAAACATCCAGTCTAGAATGGCTCATGTGGTGTTGGTGACTAAGTATTTATTTTTTCCTGGACATCAGGAACCTCTTGCTTTTCTTGGCTCTAATTTATATTGTTTTCTATTTTTTTTTTCCTCTTTTTCAAACCCCTCTGCCCATTTTTGTGTCCTCTGCAGCCATGAGTTTGACTCCGAGCAGATTCCTGACCTAACCAAGGACAATTACATCCATGACATTCACAGCGTGAGCTCCCTCTGCAAAATGTACTTCAGGGAGCTCCCGAACCCTCTGCTGACCTACCAGCTCTATGAGAAGTTCTCAGTAAGTACAAGGCTGGGCCTCGTGGCATGGCCTGTCACATACACATACATCTGCTCCCCTTTTTTTGGTCTTAATTCAGTTTAAGTTTGGGTTGTTATAGAGATCCAAAGGGTGTATGTGTGAAGCAAGCAGCTCGTGCTTCCCACACAGCAGATGCCCACCTGCTGGTAGCATCGTGCCACTCCAACAGCGGGAGATGGGTGCAGTGGTACCCCAGGTTTGAGGTCCTTATTCTGTTGCCCCGTCAGGTTTACTCATGTGTCATTGCCATGTCCTGCATCACACTGATGCCACTTCTAGAGAATTCGGGTTTTTTTCCTATCCCCCAACTGTTTGTAGAACAGGAATGGTACTTGGAGATGGATGCCCACTGCAAGGAGCTGAGCTGCGCAGTCAGGCTGTAAACCAGCCCAGTGCTTGGATTCCTTGGCCTTTATCACATCAGCTGCATACACCGCTGTGTTCCCAAGATGCCTCTTGGAAGGCAGAGAGGCTCAAAAAAATCTGCCTCAGTGCTAACAAGCATGCATTGTCCCCATAGCTCCAGACCCTGCAGCAGGTATTTGTGTCTAAATCCCTTTCTGCATTACTCCAGGATGCTGTTTCTGCTGCTACAGATGAGGAGCGGTTGGTCAGAATCCACGATGTCATCCAGCAGCTGCCCCCTCCTCACTACAGGTCAGTAGCTCTGTAGCTCTGCACTGCTGCATTTCAGAGCAGCAAATGATGCCATTCCAGGTTTTGTCTCTTGCTGGCTGCATTATGCCTGTGTACATTAAAGGGGGTTATGGCAGTAGTTGATTTAGAGTTTACTTAGATAATTACCTATCCACTATTATATACTTTGCATAGTCTTATTTTACTGCCTCTGGAAGTCCATATAGGAGGGACATCCATGCTGAGGAGGTCAGAAGTGACTGATGCCATTGGGGAAGGCCCATGTTTGGGTCAGTCCCTTGGCATGGGGATGCAGTGCTGCAGTGTGGCACTTAGTATCTGCTTAATATTTAATGCCAATAGCAATAATAATAATTAGCAAATGCTAACACTGACTTAATAACTATTGATAGTGTTTATTATTTCAATGGCAAGGAGCTCATTAGAGTAGCATGTAGTAATTAGTATTCATAGTATCAATATATGCTAAATGATATTCATGACTGTTTGTGGTGTACAATAATTTAGCTCTTATCATTCCAATGTACATTAATAGGCAATTAGCCAGTATTAATAACTTCTGCACTGTTCAGTAGATGTCCTCATACTACAAAGCATGGTGATTGGTATTAATAATATTGCAGTTTGTCTTGACCAATCATAATGTATTGATTGGTATAAATAATATAGGTTAATCTCAAGATATTAATAACTAAATATAATGTATAACTAACTAGTGATCATATTTAGTGTTAACTAAATCTAATGTATGGTGATTGGTATTAATAGTTGATTTACTGTAAGACATATTAACCTATCATACTGAACCTATCATAATGCATGGTCATCCATACTGACCAATCATAATGTGACTGTATAGGTTAGAATTTATGCTTGCAGGTATTCTAATATT
>PPHD01015299.1:2726-16188 GCA_002909625.1 Bambusicola thoracicus | reverse complement strand
GCATTAGGTGAGACACCGATGTTCTTCAGAGAGATATACACATGACTTCTGCATTTTCACAATGACTATGCATCAACTGTGTTGCTTTTCCCATTACAAATGTTAAGAAAATCTTCTTACCTGAAGGTAATGGCATGGCCTCAAGGAAGGTTTGATTTCCTGATGAACCAGAGGCTTATCTAAGTTCAGTGATGATTTGCGATAAGCTTCTTTAGCCTGACTTACTGTAAGTGTGGACCAAGAACTCCTTTTCATATATTTACTATCAGGGGTCATTGCTAGCCCTTCACAAGCTGAACATTTCACGTCATTGTTACTTTTGGAAGTCTTCAATGACAGATCCCCAAAATGTCCCTGGAGCGCCTCAGGGTAGCAATGGGATATATGATCTGCATGGTGCCTATTTACCACACTAGGGGTTCGATAAGTGCTATCGCTGTCCAAATTGTCATCAGAGCTCCACCAACTGCTCATTCCAGATTTATGCTTGGTTTCTGGTTTTCGTTCCTTACTTTTACTCCTTTTGCCATGCTTGGAATGGTGTCCATGATGATGGTCGTCCCCTCGACTGTCTCCCTTTGTTCCATTGACATTGCCCTTGGATGATCCTTCCAGAGAATGAGATTTAGTAAAAAGTTTCTGGACTGAATGAACGAGATGGCGTATTCTTCCTGGGCTCTCACTGCGTTGTTCTGCAGCTGTTGAGGTCCTCTGGTACTGTAAAGTGTGAAACCCATCCCGGTGAAGAGGAAGTTGCTTTTCAAACTGGTCCAAAAGGTTTGCAGGAATGCGGTTAATCTTAGGGTTACCGTGAGACATGGCGCAGTCGTCTCGTGTGTCGTAATGTGAGCTGTAGTGCATTCTGGGGAAAGTGCTACTTGACATGTGATCGCCCATTACCATGGGCATCATCATGCATTCAGAATGAATGGAGCTGCGCGGTGAGCAACGATGGTGGTCCATCGGGCAACTCTCCGTGGGGCTGAGAAGATACGATTGCCTTGGTTCCTGCCCATGGTGGATATGGTCGTGGGTGTGTTCACAATCTTCAGGGGATGCTAAGCCACAAGTATGAGCTGAACATAACTGTGGTTGGTTGCGACTGCCAGATAATCCTTTCATATTCCTCGAAGCAGGAGAATATCTTTCTTCATTGAAGTGGTGAGAAGGCGACCATGAGTACTGCTGGTCTGTCAGGAAAACACACAGAACCCATGTTATCTGTATGACTAAAGGATTAACTTGAAAAATCCAAGCATACTGAAAAACTAAACTATTTTTCTCTATAAACTAGATGGAAAGTCTCAATGTTCATAGGATTTCATTCACCATTTTAAAACACTTTAAAAGATTAACATTATTCACTGCGCCCAATTTATGAGGTGAATGCAGCTTCCTTCCTGTTTGCAAAATTGTCTGCCAGCAGCTCTACAATTTTATGAAGTTATTCATTATGCAAATTTACTCAAACACATTTAACAGATATATTCAAGAATTCAGTTTATTATTTGATATTTGGAATTCATATGTCACGCTTTGTGGCTAGTCATTTAAACTACATGGGTCTCGTTTCTATTTCTGGGGTTTCTCAGTTGGATATCTCAATCTAAAGATAAAGTCATTTTCTTATTACACTCAACTTCATTTTCTTAAATGAATCTCATTTTCAGGATCTCAATTTCACTGTTCATAAACACAAAGAAAAAGCACAAAGAAAAAGAACATGAACATGCTGAAATCTAGCTTAATTTTTGTATCATTAAATGTTTTATGAATAAGCATTTCATACTATTTGAACATCTGTTATCCCTGGTCCAGACCTGTTACCATTATTTCTGTATACATACTATCTTCTCTATTAGGCCATTCTTTCCTCTGATGTCCAAATTACAAAATATTTATTCCAAAACTCTACGTTATTCCAGATAAAACAAATATTGTTACGAAGAAGTCACTGGTTATTATACACACTTATTTGTTCCTATGGGTCACATACTTTAAGCTGTGGTTATTAAACAAGCATGATTACTCAATAAACATAGCTTGTAAGTAAAGATTTTGATACTCAGGCCTTTGATATTTCTTTTCTTTCATGCAATTTCTAGCAGCTGTCAAATGCTACAAACAAAAAAAATCAAACAGTTGCCTTCTTCAATTTCAGCTTATTTAAACAATAATTCTAAATCAGACAAAGATATAGGATGCATGACAGTTCTTTACAGGATCAGACAGATACATATGTGTTTATGCTTACAACCCATTTAGCGCAGTCTTTCTGCAAATATGCTCTAAAAATTCTACGTCAACTTGCACAAGTGCCTGATACAAAGAAACTGAAGGCCTGGTCCAAAATGGAAACCAAGGAGTATGCACTTATTACATATAGGAACACAACCTGATGCTGAACGTCAGCCTCTAGAGATAACACAGTAAGTAAGAGCACTTTGAAAGGTGTCTATGTCAAACTTGTATTCCTACTGCTGGTGAAAACTCAATACCTGCATACCAATTAATATCTACCTTTTTTCCCATTAATAAATGTTGTAATACCTTCAATAGAGAAAGCAATTTGTTGCAAGTCTTTAGCATCAACAATCTCTTATAACCCAATGTTCTACATTTCTTATAGTAGTAGATGCTTAGTTAATTTTATTACATATTAACTTTAATGGAGCTCCATGTCATGTTTTTAAATTAATGTAGAATTAAACTAATAAACAATAAAATATTCATACTGGGTGCAGTGCTGCTGCACTAAAATCAAAGGTGGTCTTGTGTCCAAAAGTTACCTCTAGATTTTATCATGGCATGAAACTGATACCTGTGTATATATATCCCTTTTCTACTTCTATTTTGTTTTTATAACCTTTTATTTTTAATTTAGTTTTTTGGCTTTTCACATTAAAATAAAAATTTGTAACTGTTTATTACTCAATCTGTTGTACTATGTAGCTTATAATACCCCTCATAAATGAAGTTATAAAAAGGAAATAACATAATTTTGATTATCCAATTAAAAGTTCAACTACATATAGACAAAGCAGTAAATTATAACAGTGTATTGAGATTAAGCCACATCAGTAGCATTGTAATTAATGGCACTTAACCCAGCATATTATCAAACATTATCAAGGGAATAATAATGGTTCACATGTTGAACTTAGACTGTGCTTCTCATAAAGGGGTTCCAAAGCACCTGACAGAAATTACTACATTAGTTCTTACAATCTCATGAGACATAGAAGGCACTGCTCTCACTATTTTCCTTTTGCAGGAAAGGGAACTGGAACAGAAACAGTGTTTTCCGAAATGGCCGCGGATTTGCTAGTTTTCATTCCATAGTTGTATGAGTCAAGGGGAGGTAGAAGGAAACTCCTCCATCAAACTGAGACACAACAGCAAGAGCCCTCCCCAAGCCTATTCATTAATATCTTGAACATCTGTGAAAGAAGGTAACTCCTGCACTATGAATTGCCAATGCATTTCAAAACAAAACAAACAAACAACAACAAACCACCAAAAACAAAAAAAAGAAAGAAAAACAACAACAACAAAAGAAAAACATACAAAAGAAAAGAAAGAGCCAAAAAGAAGGAGCTCATTTAAACACGTTCTGTAGAACAGAACTGCTAGTTTTTAGTGGTTTCTTTTGGACTCATACACCATCTAACACAGCTCAGAAAGCTTCAAACATTTTCATCCTGATGTATCTCTAGGAATATGAGATCAGACCAGACAGAATTGCTGGCCTGCAGTGGGTAATGTAACAACAGCTTTTCTATCCTTCATGGCTCCCTATGATTCAAGCTCAGAGTAACTATAGAGAAAATACATTTTTCTGTATATGGCTTCTACAGATACATTATTGTATATGCCTCATGCAATTTCTGTGGGGTTTTTTGGTTTTTTTTTTTTTGTGTGTTTTTTTTGTTTGTTTGTTTGTTTTGTTTGTTTGTTTTTGTTTGAAATACAGCAGCTAGAAACTGCTATAGGCATTTAATAAACATAATTAAAGTAATTAACAACTGAAATAAAAGGACATTTTCCAAAAGTAATTTTCCCATTTTAATCTGCAGGGAGAGGCTTGGGTTGGAAGTGTCCACAAGGGTCATAAGTTCCCACCACCTGCCACAGGCAGGGCCACCAACCTCCAGATCTGGTACTAGACCAGGTTGCCCTGGGCCCCACACAACCTAGTCTTGAACACCTCCAGGAATGGAGCACCCACAGACTCTCTGCGCAGCCTGTTCCAGCACCTCACCACTTTCTCTGTAACGAACTTCCCCCTGACATTCAATCATCTAAACCTTCCCTCCTAGAGCTTAAAACCATTCCTCTTTGTCTACCCTTGTAAAAAGTTGATTCCCCTCCTGTTTATAATCCCCTTGTAAATACTGGAAGGCTGCAATGAGGTCTCCTTGCAGCTTTCTTTTCTCCAGGCTGAACGAGCCCAGCTTCCTCAGCCTGTCTTTGTAGGAGAGGTGCTCCAGCCCTCTGATCATCTTTGTGGCTCTCCTCTGGACACTCACCAACAACTCCACATCTTTCCTGTACTGGGAATCGCAGACCTGGATGCAGTACTCCAGATGGGGCCTCACAAGGGCAGAGTAGAGAGGAACAATCACCTCTCTATCCCTGCTGGCCACCCCTCTTCTGATGGAGCTGAGGATACCATTGGCCTTTCAAGCTGCAAGAGCGCACTGCTGGCTCATGTTCAGTTTTTCACTCACCAGGATCCCCAGGTACTTCTCCACCAGGATACTCTCAAGGAGTTCTTCTCCCAGTCTGTATACCTTTCAGGGATTTCTCCAGCCCAAGTGCAAAACTTTGCACTTTGCTGTGTTGAACCTCATTAGGTTCACATGGGCCCACCCTTCAAGTTTGTCAAGGTCCCTCTGGATGGCATCCCTTCCTTTTAATGTGTCAACCACACCACTCAGCTTGCTGTCATTGGCAAACTTGCTGAGATTGCACTCAAACATTGACATCATCCATGTCCACTTTGGTGGCACCACTACTTTTTCTTATAGGCTCTCATAAAATTTTCAGAATTTTGCCTTTTTATAGACATATGTCAAGTCACCTGTGCCTTGCACTATTCAAGTTTTTTTGGGAGGTCTGTTTCAGGGCTCAATGAAACAGTTGAGCTATGGCTGATCGAATTACTGTATGATAGCAGATCATAGTGTAATTGACCATGTGCTAGCTCTTAGCCTGCCAGAAATACAAAGAAAAATGTGCTAGCTTGAAATTCGATTAAGCTAACATGCTTTTCAAGCATTTAGAGGGGACTAGAAATGTGTCTGTGGTCAATGCCCACAGATCAGTTGATTCACAAAAACTTACATCACCACAATATTCATGTGTGTTGTTTTTTTCTCCTGAAATGTTCACAGAGGAAGTAAAGATCATAAAATTTTGTATAAAAAAATAACTAATGCCAGAGATACCCAATAATACTCTAAAAATATCAAAGTAATTGAGAGTACTAATGTCTAGTCCCTTAGAGAAAGTGCCACTGTCAGAGCCAAGTTACTGAAGAGAGAAGAACAAGCAAATATAACCCCATGTAGTCAGATGAATGGAATCAGAAAAAAAAACACACGTGGGTACAGCAATGCCTTCTCTTTTTAGGTTCCTTCAAAGCTAAATGGAATCTTTTATTGTCTTTAGTGCATCTTAGGCCAGCACATAAAGACTATGTGGGACCTAGACCAAGGCACGGACTGGTAAATCAGGGAGAATCTGGTAATTCACAAATCCTGAAAGTCTCTTATAGCTCTTATTTCCAGAAACTACTGCACAGATGTAAGTCAACTTTTAACCTTGACAGATGCAAGGACCCTCCATCCTTTTCCATCTACTGCAGTTCTCTCTCTGGTATGCTCTATACTTCTCTGCCTTTTTTTTTTTTTTTTTCCTTCTGGTTATTCTTCTGTACTTTCTGATGCTAAAACAGCTGCTCTCATATTCCAAGCAGACGTTAGTTTCCCTGTCTTCAGGGACTGGTCACAGTTTTTAAAGCATTCAACCTTCTTCCTCATGTCAGTCAGCATCAAGGGGAAAAAGCAAGGTGCAACGACCAAGAATATTGGTTGAAATGATGAATTAGACTGAATATGAATGCGCTGTGATAAAAGGGTCAAAAACTGTTAAACAATGAAAAATCCAGGTTGTGCATCTCTGAGTTCCTGGAACATTGCTCTTTGCTAAAGGGAATCAATGGAAAAGCATTGGAAATCTCTGACATTCAAAACAAGTGCATTTTTGCACAGATTATTTTTGTATAAATCTTTTTATCTGTTATGCACTGAAAGAAAGCTTCAGGAGCAGAACATTAATACCTGGAAATACTAACTGGTGCCTGATTTTTGCTTTTTTTTTAATTTATTTTTTCTGCAAAATACTTCTTTTTATTCCAAAATTAGTTTAAATTGCTTTAAGCTTCTAAGCCTCTTGGTAAGCTGCTTACCCATCTGAAACATTTTTGCCATTTTCATTGGAGTAGAAGCAGCTCATTTGGATGGTGTAACCAATAAAACGCAATGTGAAAAGGAATACTTAATCTAGCTCTGGAAAACGTGGTATAGAAAACCAGACTGCTGCACTGTGCAGTTTAATTAGTACTTTGGTGTATTAAGAAAAAATACATTCACAGACTAGCCTATAGCTAATATAAATATTGAATATCATGAATGCAAGTAAATTAATCAATTAAGTATATCTTAGATATTACGAATGCAGACATGAAATGTTTTTGCTGGAGGTTTGTCTGTCCAAGGACTGCAGTAACCAATACTGTATGCTCATTAACTTGTGACATTATTCTTGACTTTATTCTAACCTTGAAAAGGAACATCTTCAGAGACTGAGAAGTCTGACTAACCCACCAAGTGCAAGGAAGCACCCTGAAGTGCCTTAACCTGCTATTTTGATCTCAAGAGATTTCTAACCTACGTAATACAATACCTTATACAAAATCTACATTAAAATGGAAAGATTGGGTGATTACCTGACTTTAACCTCCAGCTTTAGAAGAAGGCTTGTATTTTCTGTTACATTGACTTGATGCATTTGCACCACATGCAGTACTACCTATCTACAAATTCCCATCTAACACCTCAGGCTTCTTACTTGAAATAGTGAAGCTTGAGGGGTAACATTTCCTCAAAAAGATATAATCAGCTCTATCAAGGCTATCACAACAAGGTCGTCTATGCAGCCAATCTCTCTGCGCACTTAAGGTAGAGAAGCAGGCAGTTCTGAGGACATAAAGCCAAGCACTGAAATGCCCAAGGCTATCAAACAAACACAGTCATGGGCTCCATTTGAATTCCTGTCTTGTTCTGACACTTAAGCACCTGACAGAAGCCTGAAAAATAAATGCCTGTCTATTCAGTATCCTGAGTGCTCTTTATGATAGGCACACATGGCAGTGCTTATACCAGTAGACTAAAAAGAAGTCAAGGAGGTTATCAGTCCAAAGTAAAACTGTCGCCATTGTAGTTTTGGACAATGTAAATCAGACTTTTCCAACCAAAAAATAGATATGATTTCAGGAATAGCATGGGCCAAGGGTTACTGCAAATAGGCCATCTGGATGTGGTTTTATTTTGGAATGTGAGAAACCAGTATGATTCATCTCAGTCTGAAGTATATGTCTCAAAAATGTCATATGAATGCCATCCTTCAAATACATATTTATCTCTGCTGACTACAGGGAAAACTGTAGGTGACAGATTCCGATGCAGAAAACTACATCATAAATATCTAAAGGTAGGTGATCTGAAGCACATGTCTAATGCTAAAAAATGGAAAATGATTTGACAGCCCAAGCTAATTCAGTGGAACCACATGATGAATAATGTCCAAGGATAAGATGTTTTTTATAACTCCTGTATTAGATAAAAATGGACATGCAAATTCTATTCCTAAAACAGCATCAGTGACCAGAACGTACTAATTTGGAGCAAAGTCAGAAAACCCAAAGGGAGAAGTAAGGAGCATATGGAGTGATGCCATTTATTTAATGCATTTGGAGTTTTGAACGCTGATGCAGGTATCTGCAGGTGGAACAAATATTTGATGGTACCCAATTATATCTTTCAGTAGAGCAATTCTCTTACTTCAGCTCCATCCATCTTTCAAACAGAGATTAGTAGATTGGCAATTTAACATCACAGAATATTTATTTCTGAGATAATAGGAAAGGTGCACACAGTAATGCTGCCCGTGAGTGAAAATGAGGTCTTTGATATGATGGAGGTGGATGAATTGAGAGGGAGATGCTGAATACTCAAGACCAGGTTGGATGGGACCCCTGGCAGCCTGGTCTAGTGTTAGATATGAAGAAAAAGTACCAATCACTGAGGAAGGCTGTGACAAGACACATGCTGAAGCACGGTTAAAATAGACTTCTTAGCACAGAGAACATATGTGAAAAAGGAGAAATGTGGAAAGAAAGAAAGCATAGTGACATCATCCCCACATCTTATAGGTGGAAGAATGGGTACCTTGACTTGTATGGTGGAAATGAGGCAAAGTATTTCTCCTGGATCACAACAAAGGACAGGACAGAAATCCCAGAGAGACAATGCAGGAATTGCAAGAAGCTCCAGAGGTTAAAGTGGAGGGGAGCAAGGGGCCCTTGGTGTAATGCAAAATTAATTTCTATTGCTTTGAAGTGTATGATGTCATAGCACTAATATGAACGTAACATACAGCTCTGCACAGGGCTTTTCAGGTCCAAAGTACACCACCGCTATCCACATCGACAACAGCACTGTGACAGAATTAAGTCACAAAATGATTTACTACTGACATTTTCTCACAGACTGTCTGATTAGCAAAGCTGTTGGCAAAAATACAAAATATCAGAACTTAATTGACCTAAACTAACAAATATGTATGCATTATGCTGTAGCCTGGAAAAATGCAGCAGTGTGTAGTCAATCTGGCTTCATTATGTGAGTATTATTTAAAAATCGGCTCAAAGAAAATTGGTAATAATGATTCCAAATACAGACCAGAGAAGCCAGCCTAACACTACTAAACTTCTCTTGATCCTTCTTCTACCTGGCTTTATACAGTCTTTTCCCAAAGAAGAAAGTGTTGCTGCTTGTAGGTATCAGGTCAAATACAGGAGACAATCAGATTCCCTTGCTATCACCAAAAGTGCAGCCATTTTCTCATCAGACTCCAACAATCGTTTCGCTGTACCTCAGCAATTAAAGACAACTAAAGTAATTGGGTAGTAGAGCTCAAAGATTTGTAGGAGAATCAACACACAAAATTGAGAAATCCTTGTCGCATTGATAGCAACGATAGATCTCTCATTAACTCCACAAGGGCTGGAATTAATCCTAAACATTTGCTAGGAAAAGTTCTTGTTTAATTTACCCATGAATCTTGTCACTTGAAGAGGATCACCTCTAATTGAGACCATGTATCACAGAAGTCCCACCTCATGCTGGAATGGATGGAATAATTGTACAAGGAGCCCAGAAGGGTCCCCATTTGGGAGGAGAATGGAATGGAGGGGTGAAACTGGTTCTGCTGGAATCCTGCTGTGGATGTCAGTGGAACCAAGGTTTAATCCCACGGATCCAAATCAGCTGAACCAACTATTCAGCTGAACAGAACTACCAAATCTCTGAGGTTTCTTTTCTACTAAGACATATTTCATTGATTATTAGATGAAAAACAACAGAAAGAATGTTGGTATTTATGAGCTTTTTTTTTTCTTATTGTTTCTGAAATTCCTCTTAATTTGCACTTTATTTCTGACTATTCATGATAGGGGATGTTTACCAGTCTCTGTAATACAAAACAGACTGCAAGACCTTATTTTTCTATATCCACACAGAAATATTTGTTACTTCATAAAAATGGGTATGTATTAAAGACTTAATTTGTTGAGTGTGCTTTTGAGAAAGAAATAACCTAAGCATTAATTCTCAGAAGCATTGATTATTGCCAGAGAACATATGACTGTTCAATTTAAAATGCCCTTCTACTTCAAAATACCTTTTAATTTTTTTTTTAAGCATTCAATAAAATCTTTAAATTGTCAGAAGTGAAGAAAATGATTTGATTTTGTCATTTGTTTCAGCATCAGTTATTTGCAGCCTTTTGATTCACCAAAAAATTCAACATTTCATCCTTGGTCTGACCAAAACAATTATTTCTTTTACTTCTAGGAGTACATCATTATCTACTTTTCTGCACCCCCTTGGTGCTGTCGCTTGCTGTTTTGCCATTGTATTGTGAACTTTTCTGCTCCACTCAACCCACTGAGATGGAGGAGGTCTCATCCTGATTTTCCTATGGGGTGCAGGAAGAACAGCAGCCTGGTGACATGTTCCCTTTTAAACATGTTGCCATAGTAACAGGCAGACAATCTCCCTCTTTCCATAACCTTCAGACTGGGAGTTTTTCAAATCAGGGTGCTGCCTCTTTTTCTATCTGGCTGAGCTATACCTGGGGTCTGTGAGAAGCAATGAAAACATACATAGTCTTTTCCTGCAAACATTAGCGCCCAGGTGATGGGTCAAAAGGTGAACCCTGCTCCTGGGACCAGGTAGTGGTGTAAGTACCACACACCCCTGACAAATCTTATACAGGGCATCTTATCATGCTCGTACAAAGAGAAAAATGACTTCATAGAAATATACAAAAATGAAATAGAATTGCAGAAGAAAGTTGTGGTAAAAAGTAAAAACTGGACTCATTACTGAAAGTCTGGACTGCATTAACAACATCTGGGGGTGTTGATCCTGCTACAGTCACAGCCCATTATGAATGAAGACACACTGCATCACTGGCTGGCACAGAGAGACTGCCGTGGCCATGAAGATCCATGCCGGAAGTACGTACACCATTCCAGCTTTGCCAGTCTGAACTGTCCTCCAGACAGAGTCTGAGCAGCCTGTAATGAGCATGGAGGCAGAGGATGGTGACTTTTACATAATTGAAGCTGCACATTGTGGGGATATATTTCAAAGGCTGTATGTTTGATCCTGTTAAAAGGAGACAATACAATGAAGACCCATAGTGGAGAAGGCAAGCATGGCAAGGCATTTAAATGAGTCAGTCTCTCATCTCCATTGGAACCATTCCACTGCCCATGTGAAAGTGAGTGCTAAGGATCAGCTATGTATCCAGGTGTTAGAGGAGTCACCAGTGCTGAAGAGCAAAGGAGGAACTTTTCTCTAACATCCTACAGCCCAAGTGTGAAGCATAACTAAAGCTGTTTCACCTTCTTTCCATGTCCTCTCTCTTTTCCTTGGAAAGATCTTTCACTTGCTCCAGAGCCGATACTGGAATTAATATTTCAGATGTGGTCTAACAATGGCACAAAGTTTCTGTATGGAAAAATATATTTCCTCGGCTACTGAACTTTACAGCCTTCTCATCCAGCCAGCCCCGTATGAATACATGACTCATTTAGACAAAAAATATTGTCCTTTTTGACAAAGTAACGAATGTGTAACTCCCTTTGTAGTCAGTAGTAGAAATGGATGAATAATTCATAGCAAATAACCCCTTTGATTAATCTTACATCCTTACAAAGATCTTTTCGTGTTTGTGAATCGACCTCGGCCCTAATGGGATTTTTGCAGAGTTATCTAACGTTATGAGGTGTTTAGTTTTTACAGACAGCTTCTGGTCTGTAGGTTGTTTGCAAGCATTTGTCGTCAACAGCCTACAGTTAAAATGCAGAATAGTTAGTAAGATTTTATATGATGCTGAGGATGCAGGATATGATTCTGTTCCAAAAGTGGAAGTGATTCATAAAAATGAGCCCTCAAACATAACTATAAGGTATTTAAAGTTCAAAATGTGTTTTCTGACAAATTTTGTCACATCTACAAATTTCTGCAGTGCACTACAACTTCTAGGTTCATGAAAAGCAAGGATCTGAAATGGAATTATTTAGTATGATGGAGACTTAAACACAACTGACACTGACTGCACTAAGGAAGGCTGGATAATTAGGTGGAAAGACAAACATACTTGAAAGTAAGGCTTCTCTTTTTTGTTTGTTTGCTTCACAAACGGCTATATCCTTTTTTCCCTTTCAGCATATAAGGTCATAAAGGCATGATCATGCAATCAAAAGTGATTGAATAACTATGAGTTACTGCCTCGCACTTGAACCACACAAATTAATCAGAAGCATGACTGCAACTACAGTGAAACAAAAAATACAGTCTTCTAACCTGCCCTTTAAACTCCCTTGTATTTTACTTTGCATTTGGGGTATATTAAGAGCGTTATTAGCAATTGCAAGCCACTGATACAAGTTTTAACCTTTTTCTTAACATCAACTTGATATCCTATCCTTTCTTGACGACAAAACAGAAATTTATTGAAATAAAAAAAATTAATACAAATTTTCTTTCTGTGTAAAACACTGGGAGCTGCTAAGTGTTTAACTATAGTAAAATAAATGCCTTTCTTGCCCATGAAAGGAGTCAAAACATTTTTTCAATAATCTCTTTTCCCTCTTTGCTGCATGCATCTATTAAAATTTGTATTTGAAGAAAAAAATCATCCTAACTTCTATACTCAAGTGCTTCCCCCCCAATCCAAATGCCTTATTTAAACTCAGCTCATTTTCCATATGCTTCTTGCTAAAAATTGTGCTATTTGTTTTTGACACACCCAAAGTGAATAGTTGCTTTACTCTGCACATGCCTGAGGGGAACGACTGTGAACGCTTTAGGTTTGTACAGAAGAGTAATTCTATTGATAATGTTGTTCAGATTGTATAACTACTGGATGGAATAAAGCTTAGAACTGGAAGAAATCCAGCTTGTATGCTCAGTGACTCAGAGTAAGCAGCTTGAGACCATGCATGTCAGATCTTCTGCTCCTTTTATTATGTCCTGCTACCTTTATCAGAATGGTTCTCTCCGCATTTTTGGTGCGTGTGTAAACTCGTAGTCATGCAAATGCTTACCCTGATCTCTGTTAAAGAAATGGCAATGGGAAAGCTCTGAAATGTTTCTTGAGAGAAGACTGTGAATGCTTGGGCAAGCTCTTTTAAAAGAATCCATCACACTTCTGTCTGCATTAACTAATGAGCTCTTTTACAGAATCAATAATGTAACAGTTGAGATCAGCCCCATCCCTTGATACCTTTTCCCAATTAAGGCAGGGGATCATTGTATTAATATTATTTAGTGATTATTCAGCACTTTCACTCTGGTGAAATACTATGCAAACATGAATTAATTCCCACCAAAGCCCAGAAACCTCAGTAGGAAACATTAAATCCATTTTACAAATAAGGGCCTGAAGCCAGAGATCTTTCAATACCAGTGAGATAGTAACTTGAAGCTGCTTGGGACAGTGAGCAGGTATGAGAGTCTAAAATAACGAATCATCCTGCAGTTAGGGCTACCGTAACTAACACTGCCTCTCTTCTGCCTTGACATGGGACAATTACTGTACTTCT
>PPHD01015298.1:0-16188 GCA_002909625.1 Bambusicola thoracicus | reverse complement strand
GCACGACAAGAATGATCATGACAGTATCAAAAGATGTAAAATTATTTGGAATGCAATTTGCAGTGATTGAGGTGAGTTTTCATGATAGTCATTCAAGTTCTACAAATTACTAAATCCACATAGAATTCTTAGCAAGGAAGAATTTAAATGCTTAGCATGAGATTTCCACACACATGAGAATACCAACACTGGACTTGCTAGTAGGCAGTTTCAAATGGGAGAGGAAAAGGATGTGTAGCTCTACTCCAACCACTTTAAACAGAAATCCCATTTACCTCTCTCATTTCCTTTCATGGCATCATGATGTCTATTCCCTCCTATAGAAGAAACAGTTTTCGGAATAACTTTTTTCTTCTCCTCTGTTAGTCTAATGATCTAATTACTGCAAGAAACTGGTTATTATTTTTGCTTATATGAAGTACATGTTTTAGTTATCAGACCTTCTAAGTCTGTAGCATTTTAGGAAAAATTTGCATATAATCTTGAATATTAAGTAACATACAAAGAGTAATATTAATTACAACTATTGTACTCTCTAGTGTATAAAACAGTCTTGAACTACACTATCCTTTAGCATGCAGTTAACATATCCTGCATGAACAACCAGATTAATTGTGTGTCTGGTAAAAGTTAATAGTATAATTGCATTGGTTTCCTCATAGCATTTTGATTTTCAATTTGAATTCCTTAAGGAACAAATTATGAGTATTCTCTTTCTAAATAAAAAGAAAGCAACAAGATAGCTTGTTTAAACTAATTCTTATATTCAATTCTTCCATTTTTCATTTTGGGTTTAGCAGAAATTAAGTTGCTATTTTTTATTCTAAAAAGTCTTTATTAGGTCTTTTTTGAGATGCTTCTGCTTCTCCCAGAGAAAAAAAAAATCTGGAAACGTAAGGCTCGAAATGCAGCAACATGAAGAATGAAGCCAACATCTGGAACTTTTAATTTCTTTTCAATGACTTGATCTTTGATTTTTGATGAGATAATTTAACATCTTCTATTCTATTTCTCCCTATTTGTGAAATTGCTGTTGGTGTCTTGTGAGTGCATGTGTGTGTTTGTGCCACGTACCTACACAAGCATATAATGATGTGAACAGTGAAACATAGTTCACACGATGAATTCACTTGCTCTTAAGATGAATTTTGAATGATTTTTCTTGAATTGCAGTTAGAGATGGTACAACATTATCTCAAAATGCTACAGGTATTAAAATAATTAACAAAATTAAGGTTCCTACAAGACCCCACAAGAATCCAGCATGATTAAGCTACCTGCCAGTTAGATAAAAGTTATATGAAACATAATCTGCTTGTCCTTCTGCACCAGAAGGGCATTTAATTCAAATCACCTGCTATAAATGCATGCATATGCAATCAGTACATCTCACCTGAAATTCAGAAGTCTCCTCTTTAGTTAGGCTATGTAAAATCAAATTCTCATGAGCAAATGGATAAATATGGCATAATTTATGCTCCAAACAGGTTAAAATATAAGCAAGAAGAATATCTGGGTACATTCTGCAAAGTTCCGGGAGACTCCTGGAGTCCTCTGAGGATAACTTCCTCATCCAGGCATTAGGCAGACCAAACAGGAGTTAAGTGTCACTAGGCCTGGTGCTCACCAGTGTGGAGGAGATCATTAAAGAGGTTAAGACTGGAGGCAGTCTGAGCTGTAGTGTCTATGCTCTGACTGAGTTCATGAACTCGAGGAACACAGGCCCAGCAGAGTTGAGTCAGGACCCTGAACTTCAGGAGAGCGAACTTCTGGCTGTTTAAGGAATTATTGGATGAGATCCCCTGGAAAAAATATCCTTAGGGACATAGAAATAGAATAGACCTGTCAGCTCATCAAGGACACCTTTACAAGAGCACAAGGAGCTCTCCATCCCGCAGCAGGAAGCCTGCAAGACTGAGCAAGGACCTGCTGGTCAGTCTGATGGAAAATAAGGAGAAGTACAGGCAGTGGAAACAGGGATGGATTGTATGGGAAGAACACAGGGATGCTGCCTTGACATGTAGAAACAGGATCAGGAGTCAAGGCGCAGATGGAAATGAACTTGGTAAGGAATGTGAAAAGTAACAAGGTACACTGATCATAAGAGAAATGCCAAGGAGCATGTATACCCTATGATAAATGAGAAGGGAGAACTGGCATCAGCAGACATGGAGAAGGCTGCATAGGTGTTCACTGGCATTCAGGCTTCCCATGTCTCTGTGTCCCTGAACGGCACACATTCTCCCACCTGTCTCTAGGTGGGGGAACAAAATCCTTTCCTACATAATAGAAGTGCAAATTTGAAACTGCCTCATGAGTTTGATTTTGTATAAATCTATGGGGACGGATCACAATGCATCTCAGGGTGCTGAAGTAACTATTTGATGTGGTTTCCAAGCCACTCTCCATCAGTGAAAAGTAGTGGCCATCAAGTGAAGTTCCTGGTGATTGGAAAAAGGGAAACATAATTCCCATTTTCAAGAAAAAGAGAAAGGAAGATCCAGGGTAGCACAGACCGGTGAGTTTCACCTCTGTACCTGAGAAATCAGAGAGTAGGTCCTCCTGGAAGATATTTTAAGGCAAATGAGGGATGAGGTAGTCATCTGACACAGCCAGAACACTTTCACCAAAGTTCTGACCAATCTGGTGGCCTCCTATGATGGAGTAACAGTATCAGTAGACAAAAGAACAACAAATGATGTAATCTACCTGGACTTGCGCAAGGCCTTTGACATGATCTCACACCACATCCTTATATCTAAACTAAAGAACATGGATTTGAAGGCTGGACTATTTGGTGGATAAAGAGTTCTTTGGATGGTCTCAGACAGAGGGTTTGTGATCAATGCCTCTATATCCGATGGAGGTCAGTGATAGATGGTATCCTCCAGAGGTCCATCTTGGGACTTGTGCTTTTCAGCATCTTTATCAATGACATAGACAGTGGGATTGAATGCACCCTCAGCAAGATTACTGATGACACCAAGCTGAGTGGTGCAGTTGATATAATAGAAGTAATGGATGCCATCCAGAGGGACCTGGACAGGCTTGAAAAGTGAGCCTATGGGAACACTATGAGATTCAACAAGGCTAAGTTCAAGGTATCACACTTGTGTTGGGGCAATTCCAGGTATGTGTACAGACTGGGAGAAGAATTTATTGAGAGCAGCCCTGTGGAGAAGGACTTGAGAGTCATGGTGGACAAAAAGCAGGACTTGAGCCAGTAGTGTGCATATGCATCTGGGAAAGCTAACTGTGTACTGGGCTGTGGCAAAAGAAAGGTGGCCATCAAGGAGAGGGAGGGAGGTGTTTGTCCTCCTCTACTCTATCATTATATATCTCCATCTGGTGCATTGTGTCCAGGCCAGATCCACCCAGCACAAGAAGGATGCAGAGCTGTTAGAACAGGTTCAGAGAAGGGCCACAAAGATAATCAGAGGGCAAGAGCACCTCTCCTATGATGGAAGACTGAGGGAGTCGGACTTATTTAGCCTGGAGAAGAGCTTGCAGCCTGCCATTACTTGAAGGTGAGCTTATAAGCAGGAGGGAGATTGACTTTTTACATGGTCTGATAGTGATAGAACAAGGGGGAATGGCTTTAAAATAAAAGAGGGGAGATTAAGGCTAGATATTAGGAAGAAATTCTTTACTCAGAGTGTTGTGAAGTGTTGGCACAGGTTCCCCAGAGAGTTTTTGGATGTCCCATCCCTGGAGACAATCAAGGCTGGGTTGGATGGGATCCTGGGCAGCCTGATGAGTGGCTGGCAACCATACCCACAGCAGGGGAGTGGGAACTATGTGATCTTTAAGGTTCCTACCAAGATAAGCCAGTCTATGATTCAATGAAAATTACACAGTCAAGCAGGGAAAATCTTCCCGTTGTTATACAATCTCACAGACATGCTTTGCAAGCTTTATATCATCTCTTCTCTATCTCTTTTTCTATCTCATTTACAATTTCTAAGTATTAATGCCAATTCAGTAAATGCTGATGTGCCTCTCCAAGATGCGCTGTAGCTGTATCAATGGTATAGACACATGATTACTCTTAAGTCTCAGTGGTAGCTGCTCTCCTAATGAGCCAAGATAAAATCATTAAAAAGTAATTGTGTGCAGGTTTTACAGATAAGTCTCCGCTCTGGGACAAGGCAATCCTGACAGACTGTAATATTTCTAAGGCAATATACTCCTCCCTTCCTGTTTAATGAGCCATAGATTTTTAATCTGGGAGTTTTGGTGATAGGCAGGAATGCACAAGAGGTCTGTCTGGAGGTATCTGCATGATGTACATGGCTGTATTCAGTATATACAGTGAAAAGATGAGAAATAAAACCAGCTCTAAATCTTTCCATAAGTTCTGTGTTACAATCTGTGTCAGTTTCCTCTAGTAATTTTCAGTCACAGTACACTAGCCTGGATACATGTTTCCTTTCAAATGGTGGGCTGTGCTTAATACTCCCCTTTAACGTAAGAGAAGACATTCAAAAACAAGGACTGACTTATATAGCAAAACTAGAAGAAAATCCAATTCAAATTTATAACAACATCGAGAAAATTATTGCAATAGAGAATTTTCCATCCTTCTTAAACAAAATTTTAAATATTGAATGCAGATATATCATAGTTATATAGAAACTTATTGATGTTGAAAAAAAAAAGAGAAAGATAAGATTTTCTAGTGGGAATTAGAATATTCGTTCTACACAATACTATAATTCATAATTGAACATAGTCCACCCCACAATCATTTTGTAATTACATTCCATGAATTTAGGAAATGTAACGAATGTGAAGCAAATACAATGTTTTCAAATGAATCTTGAGAAAACCATACAATCTACAAGAAAATAATGACACAGTTTAAAAATTGCTAGCCGGATTTTCATCTCACAGCAATGCATCTCACCTAAGAGCAGCCTGCCATACAACATATTCCACTTTCACCATGCTACTACCAAAATTTCAAGCTTTTAGCATCTCCTGCACATCACCGTACCTCAACATTGTCTGCTTAAGATCATAACTCTGTTGTGAAAAGAGACAGATTCAGTGAAATAATTCAGTGAAAAGAGCATTTTCTAAATTTAGAAAAGAGCATATTCTAAAAATCTTTTTAGTGCACCTAATCTGTAAAAAACTCTAATTTTCCAATTCTCTATACCAATTCTTATCATCTCTTGAAGAGGACAATAAGAAGAGCACATAGCAAATAGCATTGCAGAATTTCAAGTAAATTTATTTGTGTGGAAGTGTGGTCAACTCACTAGTATATATTCCCAGAGACTGGAACATCCCCAGACAAAGAGGGTACAGAATGCACTTACTCTAATTAACTCTTCTATGGGTGGTATGTGTTGAAGTTCACTTTTATTTAAATGAAAAAGACCAGTAATTAATTTCAGCATTTGACCAGAAGACTCCCTTTCTGTAAGGCTTATCAGGAAAGATTGAAGTTTTGTACTTCCTCTGGTGGCATTTATCTGCCATTTGTTATTTTAATTTATACCTGAAGAGAGAAACAATCAACTCATTGTGCCAAAAACTCAAGTACAGATTAATTTGGGGGGATTTGCAGTGTCTCCATTTGGAGTCTTCAAAGGCATAATGAAGAAATGCAATTTCAAGTGGAATCTCTTAAAAAATATGTGTAAGAAAAATAGATATAGAAATGTCCATACCATTAGTTAACACCACTCCTTATTGTAGATATCCACATATATGTTCTAGTATTTGTTTAACTTCTCAGGAGAAAGAACTCAAGTTATCCTGAACCACTGTCATGAAAAAAGATTCTCAATTATAGTTTTTATGAGAAAGGAAAAATTCCCTCTATCACACTGTAAGACCTATTTAACTTCCCCAATCACAGAACAAGTACTACTCATTTTCTCTCCCATATTGTTTTTCACCTCCTTTTCCGCCACTTATGCTCAAAATTGTTTTTGATGTTTATGATCACAATGATGTCTGTGCTGTCCAGCACATTCATGTTTCTGTATTTCCACCTCTCCCCATGACTTGCTGATGCCACACTACAAAGAACTGTACCGCAAAAGAGAAGACATAGGGCAGGCCCTGATCTTGTTTATTTACTAGGGTTGTTTTATGAAATTTTAATCTCAGTAGAGGAATATCAAACTGAAAAGAAGAGATTTCCTTTTTTTTCCTTTTTTTTTTTTTAACCATTCCTCTAGAAATTAAGATGATTTTATATGTCAAATATGAGTTCAGATTGTAATAAATAAAACTCTTACTTGTTTTGGCAAGAGTCTTTCTGGAAAAATGATTGAAATCTGGAGGAACTGGCTATTTTTAGCCTGCCATCTAAGCCTACATTTAGGCTGTCACATGTCAGGAGGCATGCACTTGTTGCAGAATCTCAGGGTATGGATTTGATTGATATTCTATCAAATACAACACCACATTGAATCTACCCCTATGGTTGAACACATTTCGTGTTAACTGATCTACACATTTCTCTTACACTCCAGTACAAGACTACTAGAGAGACTTTTTATTAAAGCAGCGTTTTTCTAAATGATGTTATTAAAATTTATAAAGCAATATCTTCAGCCTTGTTAGCTAGGCAAGCTATTCTTAAGATTAAAACCAAGGAAGAGTAAATGACTAAAAAACTGGACTGGAAGTAGATTTGACTTTTACACCTGGTCACACTGTATTTTTTTTATGCGACTTTCAATGATTGTCTCAACTATGGTAAATTTTTCCCTGCGTATAAAATATGGATTACAATTCCTTATATCTTTGCAATGTAAGAATTGAGATCCTGTCTTACAATGAACTCTGAACATTTCAAGCTTTGTTCAAGGCTGACATCTATCCCCCTTTTTTTCTCAGGAGATATGGAACTGTTTAGAGAATATCTTACAAAATTAAGTTGAAGGGATGTGTTTTAATTCTTTTTCCATATTCTCTTTTTATTTCATGAGCTACATAATCTTTAACTCCACTCATGCTTCACTGATAATAAAAGAAAATTTGACCAGAATTTTTGAACTCTGTATAGTGTTCTAGACTTACTGTTTTTCTAATTTGATTGCTAGATAGTATAGACTTTATATAGATGACTGGTGACATTTTCAGCAGTCTCCAATTTCCACTAATGCTAGACATTGTAAATTGCACACTGGAAGTTATTGATTATTGAGTTTCTTTACACAACTGAGTATGTTCTATGCTTTTGAGGATGCTCTATGCTCTTCAGCTTTCTATTTTAGTATTACTTCTAGGCTATTCATAAATGACATCATCTGTCTCATCCCCAGACTTTTGAAATGTAGAAGAATATTCAGTTTTTACAGACCTGTCTAACTTAACTTTAATAACTCTGTTTACTTTCAGAATATGAAAGGAATATATAAAAGATAGGTGAATGAATTTTCCACCAAGACTGGCTCAGTGTGTGTTGCTTGATCAGTGCCTGCCTACAGATGTGCTGTAACAGAATCACTGACTATGTGTCATGTAGGACTGACTATGCCTTATTTCTTTTGTCTTATAACACTGATCAGGTTGTCACAATGTCCCTGATCACACTCACTCATACTTCAAGACCACTAAAACTTCTAGTCTGGTAGAGATCTGAGGCTTCCAGGTTATAGAATCAAGACAGAGATCTGTACAAGAAAGTTAGAGGAAATAAAGATTCTGTAATTCAAGCAAAATTTCAGTCAAATGTAGGAAAGAAATTAAAGAAAATAAAAATAAGTGGATAAAAATGAAGCATGAAGTTTTGAAATGTAATTGACAGTTTGCATTATAAGAGAAACCTTTCCTAGAAAACAACATCATATTTATAGTATGCCTTTCAAGGTGAGCTTCTAGTCTGTGGTAATGGCAGATTTTGACTGCAATATATTCCTTGCATTTCCTACCTCTGCAATAAGAAACGTGGAAAGTTTTATTTGCTGATAGTTTTTTTTTTTTTTTTTTAAATATACATCAGTAAAGGTTACCTACAAAAGGGACCTCATGAAATCTCATGTCCAAAGCAAAATATAGCAAATGTTAATGAGCCCCTTTTTCAGGAAATGACAAAATCTCTTTATTTTATGAGAGGTACAAGAAAATCCCTTACAGGGTCAAGCTCAAGCCATGCTCTTGTTCAGAAGCAGCTATTTTACTTTACGATTTTAGTCACCTGTACAGCTTGTTCATCTACCAACGTAAGTGAACCTCATTGAATAATTAATGTTCAGTCTTAATACAATGGAGGCGGATGCATATTTGCCCAAATAAAATATATCAGGACAAGAATGTCTAGTCTTTGGGATATGGCCTCAGAAATTCTTATTTTAATTCAGAAAGTAAATATAGCAAAACATGCATACCTGCAACTTTTACCAACAAATTGATAGAGTAAGTTTTATTTCTGCAGAACTATGAAAAATATTACCTTTTGAGTTTATGGCAGTAGTTTATTGCCTTCTTTATCTTTTCTTCTAAATACTCCAGTTATGCCACTCCAAAGTATAATATATTCCTCTGAAAAGGCTGACTAGAAAAGCCATGAGAATTTATTCTATCTGAAAATTCAAAAACCTTTACAAAATATCAATTTCATTTGGATGAAAGTTTCAGCTTTATGCTGCCAAAATTCTTTCAAAGAAGCAGCTTTCTTTTCTTAGTTTCCTGTAGAAATGGATATACCATCATGAATTTATATGTGGAGTTTTAGTGTGTAAATAGCTTTTTTTTTTTTTTTCAGAAAGGCATTAAGAGCCTTTAAACCATCAGAAAAGGAGAAAAACAGAATTCGCATTAATTAAATGGAATAAAGAAAAACAAAAAAAAAGTATCATTTATTATACAAAATGGCTTCTAAAGAACTATGACTTTATCTATGCCATACAGAAAGGGCAATTACAGGCAGAAAGCATTCAGTGGAAAAAAAAAACCTAAAAATGATCTGTCTTTATACAAAATACACTGCATAATGGAAGTTGTTAATTATGGGATTATGGTATTAAGTAATCCTCATTTATTTATTTATCTATTTATTTCAACCGTATAATATATGTTTTTATTCCATTGTTTATCTTCCCACTTTTTTAAAGAAACAAATTATGTTGAATGTAGCTGTATTCAAGCTAATTTGATAATTATTTGCTTTGTCTCTATCACAATCACAAAATCATAGAATCACAGAATTGATTGGGTAGGAAGAGACCCCAAGAATCATCGAGTTCCAGCCCCCTGCCAAAGGCAGGGCCACCAACCTACAGATCTGGTACTAGACCAGGCTGCCCAGGGCCCCATCCAACCTGGTTTTGAACACCTCTAAGCATCCACAGCCTCTCTGGGCAGCCTGTTCTGGCACCTCATTACTCTCTCCATAAAGAACTTTCCCCTGACATCCAATATAAACCTTCCCTCCTTAAGCTTAAAACAATTCCCCCTTGTCCTGCCACTGCCTGCCCTTATAAAAAGTTGATTCCTCACCTGTTTATAATCCCCTTTTAAATACTGGGAGGCTGCAATGAGGTCTCCTCACAGCCTTCTCTTATCCAGGCTGAACAAACCCAGCTCAATCAGCCTGTCTTCATGGGGAGGAGCTCCAGCCCTCTGATCATCTTTGTGACCCTCCTCTGGACCCTCTCTAACATCTTTCCTGCATTGAGAGCCCCAGACCTGGACACAGTACTCCAGACAGGACCTCACAGGGGCGGAGCAGAGAGGGATAATCACATTCCTCTCCATGCTGGCCATCCCTCTTCTGATGGAGCCCAAGGTACCATTGGCCTTCCAAGCTACAAGAGCACACTCCTGGCTCATGTTCAGTTTTTCATCCACCAGGACTGCCAGGTCCTTCTCCTCAAGGCTACTCACAAGGAGTTCTTTTCCCAGTCTGTGTACATATCTGGGATTACTCTGACCCATGTGCAAAACCTTGCACTTTGCTATGTCAAACCTCATGAGGTTCACACGGGCCCACCTTTCAAGTTTGTTGAGATCCCTCTGGATGAAATCCCTTCCTTCAACCACATCACTCTTCTTGGTGCCATCAGCAAACTTGCTGAGGATGCACTTGAGCCCACCATCAATGTCATTAAGATGTTGAAGAGCACCGGTCCCAAGACAGACCCCTGGCGAACACCCCTTGTCACGGGCCTCCACCTGGACATAGTGCCATTCAACACAACCCTCTGTCTATGGCCTTTCAACCAATTCCTTATCCACCGAATAATCCACCCCTCAAATCCACATCTCTCCAATCTCTCCAGTTTAGAGATAAGGATGTGGTGGGGGACCATGTCAAAGACCTTGCACAAGTCCAAGTAGATGACAGTGGTTGCCTTCCCACTGTCCACCGTCGTTGTCACTCCATCATAGAAGGCCACCAAATTGGTCAGGCATGCCCTTCCCTTGGTAAAGCCATATTGGCTGTATGGTATCACCCACTCATCCCTTGTGTGCCTTAACATGTCTTCTAGGAGGATCTGTTCCATGACCTTCCCAGGCATAGAGGTGGAGCTCATCAGCCTGTAGTTCTCTGGGTCCTCCTTTCTCCCTTTCTTGTAAATGGGAGTGACATCTCCTTTCTTCTAGTCCCCAGGAAATTTGCCCAACAGTCATGACTTTTCAAATATGTTGGAGAGCAGCTCAACAGCCCCATCAACCAGCTCCTTTAGGACCTTGGGATGGATGTCATGTATACATTCAGTCTCATGAGGT
This sequence comes from Bambusicola thoracicus, assembly GCA_002909625.1. Classification (NCBI taxonomy): domain Eukaryota; kingdom Metazoa; phylum Chordata; class Aves; order Galliformes; family Phasianidae; genus Bambusicola; species Bambusicola thoracicus. The sequence continues at coordinate 5,493 of PPHD01015298.1, read as the reverse complement.
GGTCTTGGACTTGCTCTGCCCTTAGAGCATGGGAGATTTACTCCCCTAATTCAAGGGGATAAAGCATGAAGCAATTAGTTAAAGTCAAATTTGTGGAAGTTTAGAAGTCAAGAAAACGGTTTGCTGGAATTGTTTTGAAGGATTTAGTCACTGAAGACTGGATATTAAGTCAGAATGTCAATAAGCTCCTAACTGATCTCCCTGAAATCTTCTGAAGAACTGCAATAGAACATTATAATCTACCCAGGAGCAGAATTTTGGAGCCAGATAAAATGTCATGAAGAAAGCAACCACTGATACCATAAGTGTCTTTGAAAGTGCTTGGCCCTTTGACATAACATTGAGCATGGCTGTATACTGCACTGTAGCACAGTAAAACATTCCAAAATGTGTGACTAGGGAGGTGAAGCTAAAAAAAATGGGAAGATTTGACAATGCCCACAACAGCTCCAAACTAGTCCCTAATTTAAGATGTCAGGCTTTTAGACCTGTCATAGAGATTGGGGCATATGCTTTCCTGAATGATAAATCCAAAATCCTGACAAGAACATCAAATGCTCTCTGCAAGAATTCTATCCACAAGGCAGAAGTAGAGAGATCAGATTGTATATAGAGCTGCTAATAAATCTAATATACAGTTTGATGTTTTTACCGGAATACTTGTTGATCTTAATTTGTTCACTGAAGTGTCAGCTAGGAGAGTCAAGGTCACAAAACTTGTCCTTTTCAGCATTGAGTTACATCAATACTCTGTTTCAACAACTGGGAGTTGGAAGGAAAATCTTTTGCTGTTTAGTTACTTTCACATGCTAAATTTTTTTTGCAGTAGGGTGCTGCCAGTTCATTTTGTCATCTTTTCATGACAGTCAAGATAGCCTATTCTGATGAAACTGCAAAAAGGCAAAAGGAAAAGACAATGTCTGATAACACCTACCTACACTGAGTAAGTCATGTAAAATGTTCTCAAATTGTCACACTATCTGAGAGCTCTGAAACCAAAGAAATCTTGACATATGTCTGCAGGTATTAAACCCACACACCAATTCCAAGCTTTTGATTCCCTTTCATTTCTACTAGAGAAATGCTGAAGGAGTTCATGATTAGGATATATACTAAGGACTTGTTTTCACCAATTAACTGCTGCCAGAACTAATATGCATTGTTTGCTGAATTACAGCCTACCATTTCAAACAATATTAATATCACATATCTGGATTGTTCGTTACAGTAACACAAGCATTAAATTAGGCAAAAAGTTAGGCATTCTGGGGGACAACTGAGAAACAGAAGGTTGAAGATCTGGTAGGATTGCAGAAGGGAAGTCATCTGGAGAGCAGATCCTGAAGATGTACTCAGCAGATTGGAGGAAAAAAAAAGGCATGTGTCTTCAGAGATGAGAGTAGCAACTCAGTAGGTCTGGGAGAAAATATGGAGACTGGGATAAGATCTGGTGTGTTTAATGTGGTTAAAATCTACTAACAGGAGCACATAATGGCAGTGATGGACCTATGGATGCCAAGAAGCACCCAGAAGAGAACTTGTTTTCCAAAGATTACATGAGCTAATCTAGACGGTCATATTGTAATGCCTTACACCTAGCTAGCACAGTAATGCCAAAGAAAGACAGATTCTTGTATTTCGCTAGTGGTTTTGCTGCAGCAAAACTTTAACATAGGTTTGTTTGTTAATCTTTTTATGGTCAGAAATAATTTTTAAAATATATAGGTTTTTCTTGTTTGATTCCATTACAAATGTAAATGAATGGCTTTCCCAGGGAAGTTGAAGAATCATGATTTACAGCAACTTTCTTATTGAACCAAAAAGAGGTCTTATGTCCGGAATGATGTTATTACATGAAGATGAAGGTATAACGGCTGCTATTTGTCCAGATATTAATGTGCCATGTTTTTTTTTTTTTTTTTTTCTCAAAGTTGTAGGACACATATCAGACATTAAATTGTTTGCAGCCTGTATATGTTCCTCCCTCAAAAGCATTGTTATATTTTCAGAAACTTCTTCTGATACTCTGCCATGACTTAATTCATTATTTTCCAACAACATAGAACTAGGAATATTGGACTTGATTACAAAGTCACAGAAGATTCTTTGTCCTTAAGATATAATAATCTTACCAAATGTAGAGTGTATTATATCTTGTCAAATGCAGCTAAGAAAGTTTAAGCATAATTAGAAACTACAGCAAAACTACATTTATTCATTCCTGCAAGTTCCTATGATGTTTTCTACACTATTGATCTCAACAAATACATTATATTGGATGCAATGGGATTGTTTTTTTTGACACTGATATATTTATGTACAGCATATGCTTATGACTAACCAGTGTGGAGGACTGAGTGTTAAATGATTGCATTACAAGAAAGAAGAATTGAAAGATTTTTGTTACAGACTTCAACTATTCTGAAGTTTGAAAGAATTAGTCAGGCATCTTAGTACAAGTCTCCAACAACAGAATATGACTGCCTCAGAAATACATATGAAACTTGCTCAGTACTCCTTTTCAGTAGTGCTACAAGAACTGACTTAATTATGGCTTTTATTATCCTTCACATCCACCTTCTTTAAGAGTGTGGTATAGAGAAACTGTTTTCCATCACTCTTAAAATTTTCTTAAAGGGGAATCCAAGCAATGAAAAGAGCAGTCTTCTTGTAAGAGGCCAAAAGGAAGGATTTGTTTATATCAATTGCTTGTTCCCATGAAAGAGCATAGGAAAAAAAACATAGTTTGTGGTGTACTGCATTCTTTTACTACCCTGAAAGATTATTTGCTATAGTAATCAGGCCCTAATGACAGCTCAATGCAGCAAAGGATGCAGTGTCTCACAGTACACAAAGAAGGAATTTGCATTCTTTACAGCATGTATGCCTTAACAACCCAATACTGGACAAGAAGCATATAGCTCTCCAAAAAACAGAAAAACTCTGAGAAATATTAACTAGTACCAGTTTTGTCATAGTTCTGGATAGTGTCCATCAACAGGAATTGTGTGGAAGAGGAACCACTATAGCCACTTTAAGCAAAAGGTTTTAATAGATTTTAAGGTTTGAAAAGATTGAATGTTAGATGTCATATACCAGCAGGCATGGTTATATATACCAGGGGATTGTTATAGAAGAAAGAGTAAAGTGTCAGGCTGGCTTTACCCCTCCTGTTCCACAAGAGTCAGGGAAGCCACATTTTTTCCCTTTTAAACTCTACACGACAATAAAACATGAAAAATGTTCTACTCCCTGTTTACTCAAATGTGCAGTATTTTTTCTGTCTTATGGACCTGTTTTACAAGAGAAAGTATATCCTATTTAACATGATACCTAGAAGCCAGGAAAGTGCTTAAATGTCAAAACCCCTTGTTTCAGAATTTATATTATAAAGTTATTCTATAGCTATATAGCTCCCATGAGTTAAAAGCCATTTACTTCATATGCTGAAGTGCTGTTGTTTGAATATACTCACAGCGGTGAAACAGTGCTGAAGAAAACACTATGCTGTAGCTCAAACCACCTTAGTATGGGTGTGACTTGATTTAAAGTACTATTTCCCAATCCTGAATGGAAGCAGCAGCAAGGTATTTGCAGGGCTAACATTGCCTTGGGCATGATGTTAGGCCTACAGCAGGGCCTGTAGAAAAACAGCACTGTGGGAGCTGTGGTGTGGCCCTGCTGTGGCCTTGCTGGGTATAGCCAGATGACCCTACCTCAGGGGCTGAGGTAGGGTCCTGGGTGGAGGACTCTGGAAAGTTATAAATTATGGATGAATACTTAATACATAACTACTGTGAAGGCTCTTATTTCTCTTACCACTCTTAGGTGAAGGCCACAGACACACCAAAGCTCCTTTCTCCAGCAAGTGCCGCCATCCCTGTATCACATAGGATTATCCCTTTGGTAGGTCATGGAAATTAACTGCCTTATTTGACTACACACATGTTATTTTGCCTTTTTTTTTTTTCTTAAGTTGATTGCTTAGCAGCCCTTCCACTTGCAGAGGTACATCTGGAGCTACACAGGCTCTGTAGCTTTCAAAATCTGAGGTTTAGTCTGTCATTATTTCAGTGTTGGTATGCTTATTCCTGTCTCCAAATCCCATTTTCATGCAAAGCATTATAAATATATGTATATACTTTTTTCTACTCTGTGACCAGTCTCCCTCCAAAAGTGATGTTTAAGAGGCTTCATACAGAAAGTTAATTATTCCTATGGGGATATGACTGCCTATATCTGCCTTACTATACAGTGGAATATTAAATGATAAAACAATTCACTGATGTTAGTCTACAAAGTCTACATAAATTAATACTTAAAGAACATCTTCCTATTTTTACTCCTCCCAGGAACTTTTTTGCAAATATTCCATTGTCTGGGCCTCCCAGGAGTGGTAGCCTTGTATGCTATGTCTTGGACTGACAGTTATGACTTACTTGCTAGCAGTCATCAGAATTATGCACAGATCTATGCCAGAGGACTATAAAAAATGTGTTTAACAACAAAAAATAAAATTATTTCAAGCAAAAGACATGTCTGAGATTACCTTTTTAAGTTATTAACCCCCAAAATTCTATCATATTCCATCACTGTTTTGTTTGTTTCTTTCTTTATTTATATGTCTGCATCATAAACATAATTCATAGCATTCTCTGGACTGCAAATGCGTGCTGATAGGTAAGGGCAAAAATGTTATTTTGAGGGATTTAGTATAGCATGTTATTTCACAAGTGAGCTAACCAAATGTGGAATTGTTCCACAGCCATTACAATCTCAAAATTCTAGTGGTTCAGGACAAAGTAAATATTTTAAAATATTATATTACCATTGCATCCTTTAGGAAACATTGAATAGTATTTGTTAACTTATCACTGTACAGACTCAAGAAACCTACATAAAATTCCATTGTAATATTGTTATTAAATATTATACAAATTCTGATGAGTTTTTCTATGATGAGAACCCTGTTTAAACTGGCTGTTGAATTTCATCCATTTTTTATGAGGGTGTTCCATGCAGCAAGATTCTAGTTCAGGACGAGAATATTCTGAGAAATGGCGGTCAGCCCTGAATACAGAGTATGAGTAGTTGATAATCAGCTATGATGGTCCTAGTCAAGATATCCTACTGTCCTTTATTTTAAACATTTCATTTTATTTCAAGACTCTTCCCTGTCTATCTTTGCATTTAGTGCCATTGTCAGCCACTGGATTTACTGTTGTCTACCATATTAAATCTGCACAAGCATTCATTATTGTACTCTGGTAAAACAAGCAACTTATTTGGACTACTTCATGTTCCTAAAAAACTAATGGGGTAGTATTGGTGATACCCCTCTGTGAAATGGAATATACATCTTATAACTCTGACATTTACTCTATTTTCTTTAAAAGCTTCTTTATTCAAAACATATTTTCCCACTGCCTTAATGAAATAACTGCTTGGCTACTTAGTACCTCACAGTAAGCATCACATCTTTTGCCAAGGAAA
>PPHD01015297.1:0-16189 GCA_002909625.1 Bambusicola thoracicus | reverse complement strand
AGGACAGCACTTCAGAACAGTTGATAGTCTAAAAATACATCATGAGCAATATATAATAACATTATTGAAGTCCTTAGAAAGGAGGTGAAGAAGTCTAAAAGAGGTGAAGAGGTCTAAAAGAAAAAAATGTCTAATGGAATCTTTAATGTTATAGAATGAATAGGTTAGAAACTTTTCCTCTTATGTCTCAGAGCATAGAAAAATGGCACTTTAAGTAAAATTTAAAGGTGGGAACCTCAAGCTCACATAAAGGAAATACTTATTCACAGAACCAGTAAGTCATTAATGGAACTTTTATGTCAGTTGAAGTTGTTGAGACCAAAATTTAAGCAGGGTAGTTTTTGGAGTGTCAGAATTACCAAAATTAATTATGCAGATTCTAGGTGAAATATTATACCACATGCTTCAGAGCTAATTGTCAACTCTTGTACAATTCAAATGAGAAGGGGAAGGAGAGAAGAAGCTGATTATCTGATACCTAACTCTTGCGATGCGTTAATGGCTTCCTCTAAAACTTTTTGTTCGAGATACTGTAGGAGACAGAGTGCAAGCCACAGACCTCAGGATCAACGCTGCAAGACAACATATGTTTTGCACAGCAGTGGCCTGGCTTCAACATTTTGAGTGACTTCAGTATTCAAGTGTCGTTTAATTGAGTATTGAGTACATGAGGGGATTAAGAAGGTTATGCAGTATGAGAATGTTAATCACTGGAACAGTGTCTTCTCCTGTAGGTATGTTGTGTCTCATCAGCAGTGACTGGACCATCTAAACACATCCTACGGTAGCCCAATCTAATATTTGAAGCCTTTCAGGAGATATGAATTTCCTTTTTTTTAATGCCCTTTTGTCCTGTCATTCTAGATGCAGTGCTTGCCTTTTTCACATCTAACCATTTTGAAATTGTATGGCGAGATGGTAAAACCACCAGGTTTCGGAAAGGCTCTATTCTAATAAGCATTGTTGAGCAAAAGTTTGAAATGGCTAATGATGCCCTTCAATCTACAATGGGAGCCTTTGAAATTAATGTGTGACTGAGGCAGGGAAAAGAAGGATACATTTCTGGTTTTGGAAGTCTGTGCTTGTAGCAATGCTAACTTTCTAAAACACAATGTTAAAGAAATGTTGTAGTTTTTTCTTCATTTTCTTTTTCTGATTATTCATATAATTACACGTTCTTTCCTGGATTCAGATTCATTTATAAATTGCAGATGAGACAGACAACTCTTGAAGGATAATTGGGTAGTTTACATAAATTAGATCCCTTAGGTATATCCAGGCCAAAGTTAAGATAAGCAACAAGAAAAAAAGAGTTAAGAAAAAAAAAAAAACAGGAAAAAATGGAATTAATTAAAAAACAGCCCACGTAATCACTTTCAATGCATATAGTTTACTAAAATATACAAAAGACCTAAAGGGCAGAAATCTCTTTTTGGTTCTTGATTTGACTGCAATCAAATGACTATGGAAAGTGTCTTCTGAGTGCTATCTCTTTTATCTTTTTTAATAATAAGGTGGTGAGTGATTGTAGGTGGGTTGTCATATTTTAGAAGAAAAATTCCTCCCTCCTGAATCCCACCTCCACCATACAATTTTCTTCTCAGGCTGGTTCTGCACATAGCTATTTGAGTTTCACATGAAGTCTTTAGCTTCTTATGTGCTTTCCATAACCTTTCTAACATGTTGATTTCTAACAGGATTTTTTTTTTTCCAGATAAGCACTGTCCTCTCATGAAATAAGCATAAGCAAATGTTATGTGAGGTTATATTACCAGTGACTAGACAGGATATCCTTTTCTTTCCAGAGCTGATGGTTTGAGACATAACAGCTGGGAGCAGGAGAGATATAAAATGTTATTTGAGGTGGCTGCATATAAAGAACATATTTGGCCAGAATAACTATGTCTTCATTTATTTTTTTGACTCCAGGAAGGGACAAACAACACATAAAAAATAATAAATTTATTAGGAAAAAGGAGGCGGTGCTCTGCTGTGATCTGGTTTTTCTATTTGGCAAAGAAATTATTTTTAGATTATAGGACAGATTTTTATTAGTGATGTTTGTCTTGCACAGCTAGTAGTTAACATGTCTGAATAGTGCAATTCTCTTCTCCATAGCAATGGAAAAAAAAGAGCTTGCTTTCAGTTCCTTGGAGACAGAAGGGGGAGGATGAAAAAGAATAACTCCCTCCTCACTCAGCAAGTGTGAGGCTGTGGTGGAGAATAGATTTTTGGAGGGTCATCTGCTTAAGTGACTGTGTAAGTGCTGAGATACCACAATGATGGATGTTTTGTAAGTGCCTAGGTAGGTAGATAGATATGACAACCAGAATGGTTCTAGGTTTAAACTGAAATGAGGCACTCCATCACTGTGTCATCTCAGCAAAGTCACTTGACCTTCTTGTTCCTGAATCAGACCAGCTGTAAGAGCTGATAAAAAGCTGATTTTTTCTGAAACCAAGAGTTTAATTAAAACTTATGGCTTTCTTTGGAAGACTTTTAGTTGATTCTAATGGCCTGGACTTAGGTATTAAATGCAGCACACAGACTAAACAAGCCTTTGTGCTCTGTGCTCTTCTACCCTCCTCCCCACCACTCCCCACCACGCAAGCAGTGACCATTCGTTTGTGGAGACATCAAACTTGCCAGTCTGGACTTTTCCATCTTCTTCCCCACCTGCTCCTTCTCTGCTTCTTGCACACATAACTTGTTTATTGGGAGTTTAATATTTCAGTGTTTTGTAAGTGTACTGTGAGGCAGTGCAGTTTATCCTACAAGGACAAAGCTGGCAGCATGGTAATTAAGAAAAGAATAAATGTTAAGGGTGAGAGCAGAATGCAGTGAATGACTGATTATTCTTGATAAGAAAATTACTCTGCTGGTAGCAGAATCCACAGTATTTGAGAGAGTGGAAAAGCCAGAAACAAGTATCTTCATCATTGTAAATATACTACCTACTAAATATACATATAGTCTGGCTCTGCCAGTGACTTCCAACAAGTGGGTGACCATCAAGAAAAGCTAGACAGTTGGTTAATTCAGAACTTGTGTATTTACTATGTGACTAGAATGTGAATTTCATTGTCACTGGCACTGTAGCAAGCCTAAGCATGGACTCTCCCAGATGTAGAGATCTGATCAAAATAATCTGTGTGAATCATGATGCCCGACATATTTTGGGAATGATCTGGGAAAGCTTTAGGGACGTGAATGTGTGAATGCTTCATAAGACCTTGCCAGGTGAGTAGATGTTACTCCCATTTTACAAATAAGAGATGGTTTCATTTTCCTATGAGACACTGCCGTGCAGATTTCTGGATCTGGGTGTGTGCAGGGAGGTGTGAACCATCAGTTAGCATCCAGAGTTCAATGTCACCAAATTCCTCTGTGACCCAACAGTGCATATCCATCAACAACCAAAAAATATCTTCCTCTAAGGGAGACATTGGCAGCCACCTGTGATGCGCTCCTCCTGCTCCAGCTCTTCGAAGTGTGTGGTATATCTTGCTGCTCTTGGCCAGGAAAGCTGTTAGGATGCAGCCTGTAGGATCAAGAAAGCTTCTAACAAAGCCATTAACACCTCCTACCATCTCTGAAGATTTTGCTTTTCATTTTATTAGGAGAAGGACTGCAAAGTAGGTTCCCAAAGTCACTGGCAATTGTGGCTAAATTATGCAATGTTGGTTTATCCATTTTCACCAAGATCTATGTTCTTTGTTTCTCTCTCTAAAGGTATGAGAAGGAAGAAAAATCAATCCAGTGACAACAAAGAGGGAAAACAGAGTGCACATTCTCTGGCAAATCACACCTTCCTGATAACAACACCATGTGGCTTTTAATTTCACCAGAAGAGAGCCAGTAATTATTTATAGCTTATAACAACTGGGGAAAGGTTTCCTGAGGTACAAACTAATTATGTTTTTTAAATAAACTGATTGTCCATGTAATAAATGATCACATTTTCTAATCACTGGGAGATTTATGTTACTTTATTCATTCATCTCTGTGTGGAATAGAAACCTTAGTAAATCAAATGGAAGGAATATTTCTAGATTATATTGAGAGTTCTGTGACTATGAGGTATTATGAAATAAACCCAATAGGAGGGATCAGGCTGAGTGCACAAAGCTCACTGATACATCTGGTTTTATACATTAAAAGAATGGGTGTAGTTGACAGCCAAACCAGAATTTACATTAATTTAGATCAAGTCCAGTCTGTGCTGCGTGGATTTGGCATATATTAGAGGATAAAGGCAAAGACGGCCCTTTTGTCTGCAGGGTATCTCAGTCACAGTCATTCGTTTAAGGACAGTAATTAGAATGAATTCAAGAATGAAGAATAGGTGACTGCATGTGACATTTCATTAATGGCAGACAATAAGTGACATGATCTTATCATGGAATTAGTCATCATCATAGACTTCTCCTGTCGACCCATAAAATGAAATGTCATAGGGAGCGGCATATTTTTCATTGTTATGCCAACATGGCTTTTTCATAATGTGCATCATTAAAATAAGCCTAGGAACTGGAACATGCAATCATAGGAATAACATCAATAATGTTTAATTTATGTGTTCCTGTACACAAAAATCTTTTGCTGCTTGAAATAAAAATGACCTGAAAACACAATTTATCCTTAGCAAGGCAGCCTGCAGAGCTGCAGTGCTGGAGAAAACAAGGGACAGACTGCTGAACAGCACTGGAGTAAACCACCGTGGAGATATGCCATGAGTGGCAGAACCATGGGCAGAGGCTTGCTGCAAGAGGGACAAATCCTCATCTGGCTGACAAACCCCTTTGTAATTTTTAGCAAGGCATTACAGAGCAAAAAGGGGATGGTTACATTTCTAGGGTGGCACGCCAGGTTGTATTTTTCTAAATGAAAGATCTTGGAAGAAAGTAAAACCTGAGTGATTTTGTCAAATATATCTGATGTAGTTGATTAACCACAGAATACATCAGTTGAGCTTTTCCTTAACATGGAGGTTTTTTTTGTTTGGTTGGTTGTTTTGTTGGGGGAGAACAAGCAAATAAAATAATAATGAAAAAAAACCATAAACGTTGAGTAAATAGACATACATGTATTCTGAGAGACCTGAGGGAGGGCAGGAAGCCCCAAAAGTAACCTGCTGATGAACTGGTTCAGGACTTAGGGCTGTAATGAATCTGTAGTCAGCCAGTATGTCTGTGCACTGGCTATGAGACCCTTCCCAGTGTACTACAACAGAAAGAAAGATGCTGAATTCACCAATTGCAAGTTACCCCTTGTCAGTCCCACATCTAGTGATCACTCTGTCTTTAGTTGTACAAGCAGGGTATACTGGTCCTATGCTGCTCAGAGGCTGTGGGGTCTCCCCCTTGGAGATCTTCCAAAGCCAGCTGAACATGGTCTTGGACACTCTGCTCTGGGTGTTCCTGCTGGAGCAGGGCTTGGGCAGAGGGACCCAGAGATCACTGCCAGCCTCGTCCAACCTGTGATGTTGTGATTCTGTGATTCTGTATGCCAGGACTAGGTAGGACAGTTTTTCAGCTCTGGAGTGTGTTGGCTTTTATTCACTGGGTTAGGATGGATCACAAAGGGGTAATGACTCACTAGGAAATCCTAACTCTTTTTACCTTTCAAGAAGCAGGGAGAAAATGCAGCTTCAAATATAAGCAGATTATTACAAAAGTCCCTCTCAAAGCCCACATCCAGGAACCAGGAAAAGTGATGCTAAGCTTTGTTGCACTGAAGGAGCTGCTCTTCCCACTCACAAACATGAATTAAATTGCTAATAAGCAACAGTTTTTTTTAAAGATGAGAAAATAATTAGTAAGATAAATAAGTCAACAGTAACTAATTCCTGGAGCACTACCATAACAGCAGCAGTTATCTCTCCAGAGAGGTGCTTGCTCTGCTGGAGTTCACTGCCTTTGCAGAGGACACAGAGCTTTGAAGAGATCTGCTTCCACATGTGGCCACCACACTTATTTGGTGTAATGGTGGGACTCAACATGTCACAGCTCATCTGGACTTCAGACAGGTCCTGCCAAAGCTGGATTGACAAATGCATTTCGTAAGCTCACAGCTTGAGCACTGGGCAGTGCTTATTTGGTAATACATTCCTTGGCTGTGTCCTCCAACTCTCCCTAAGACAAATTTTCTGTAGGGAGGCCAGGATGTTCCACGTCACCTGGTCTCCAAGCCCAGGGCTGTGCCTTAACTTTGCACTTAACAACAAAGACACAAGTATAGAGTGCCATGAAAATCCACGTGGACACACAGGTAGGTGCTGTTGAAAGCTGTTCAGACCCAAATGATTGCAAATTTGTGCAAGTCTCCAGCTCAGATTCCAACCAAAGTGACATTGGTTGGATAGAATATGCAGTGCTAGGTATATACTAAAATGCCTGACATACAGAATTCAGAAGCACCACAAACTGCTCCGATCTGGACTGCATTATTTGTATAAGATAGCATTTCCAAGGGGGGGAATTTCGAGGAGAGTGAGAAAATTAATATACTTTCAAAGCACACAATTTCTGATATGCTGGAGAAAGTCTTACAATAGTCAAATTGTCAGCTTTTAACTAATGAAAGCTTGTATTTCGTCTGTGCAAATGGCCAGTGTGGACAGGCAAATGGCATATCTTTGGTAAATGAGTCCCACTACAATGAAATGCTTTGAGTAAGGATACTGAGAGGTATTTAAATGAAACTGTTTGATCACTGGGGATGCAAATGCATCTTGCTATCTAAAAATCTGATAATACTGTGCTCTGTGATGATAACATACACAGCCACAGTCTGACAGGCTTTTATAGGTGTAGTTGTATATAAAAAATTCTCCTACCTTTCTCCTCTCATCTGTGACCCAGTTAGTGGATCTGGAGAAGATGATTCGGTAATTCAAACTCTAACAGATAACTGTGCTAGAACAGATGAGGTCACATGCTTGATGTACAGGGTCAGTTGTGTGCAGCTGTAGGGGCGAAAGAAGGTAAGAAGGGAATAGCACGCATTTGGAGGTTGGTAGCTTCTTGAACCACCACTGCAGGGTTCATGAGCCCACAGTTCCACAGTGTCCCCATCTGTAAGGTTTTGTTACTTTAAGGCATACTTTGAAGTCTCCATGTTAAAATACATTCCAGAAGAGTCTGATAGTAGTGTTATTTGAAAGGTGCATAGTATGAAAACAAAAAGTCATTTGAACGGAATACTTTTCTGAATAAGCCCCTCCCCAACAACATCTAACACTTAACAACTTAGATAAATTAAGCTAACTGCTGACTCACACTTAGTATAACTTTATTTATGTTGCCAGACACAAAATCTGTTAACTCTTTTCTCATTTAAACAAAAATATGGTCTCATAGCCACAGTGAAGCAGGAAAGGAAGGACTGTATGTAGGCATTTGTATGGCTACCAGGGTGTTCTGTTCCCTTCCTCAAGTATACATTGCCAATGGTCCTTGGCAGATGTAAATCAGTAAAGTTCCAATTACTGCAGCAGAGCTGAACTCAGATGATTTACATCCACATGGGATTTGGCCAGTTAAATCTGTGGATAGAACAGCTCAGCCCTTGGCGTTACATTTTGAAGAGGGTTTTTGGCAAGAAAGCTTTGCAAGGTAGGGAAAATACATTTTCCCAGGCTGGGACATTTCTGTAGTAATATCTGTTATTTACTCAGTGCGATCTGATCTGTTCCAAAAACAATGGAGTTGCTCTTTGGAGCTGTTTGTATTTCTGGTGGACAAGAAGCAGAACTGTTCCAGGGAGAATGAAAACTGTGGAACTATGTGACAAGCTTTTTTCAACACATTCCTAGGGACCTACCTGCCTCTGTGCTGCAGTGGCTGAATTTATTCATTCTGTCCATTCTTGAGTTTTGTAGGCTAATGTGATTCATGTAAGATCTGACACAGTTCTAAAGGGCTGAAGTAGACACAGCAAATCTTCTCACCCTTCAAGGATTATGTTAAGCAAGTCTGAGTAACAGGGTGCTACAAATACACATTCCAAGTCAATTTGGTGAATTATGAAGTATCAACAAATGTCAAACACCCCTAAGAGAATATATGGCACAAAATAGGCTTCCATTGTATTGAATTTCCAATAGCTAATTTCTAACTTTCTGACATTTCTTTCCATACTAGGAACAGCCTAGATATTTCTGATAGCTCAACTCCAATTCACCAAGCATTCGCCAACTTCTAGATTAAGCTCAGGTCTGTCATTGTTTCCATTTGTTAAACTTCCAAGCTTATTGAAATGACTTCATTTTCACCAAGCATTCAGGAAGAGGAGAGGAATGACTCCAGAACAGATTGCTGAGGGAAGTGGTGGAGTTACCATCTCTAGAGATTCAAGGAAAGATGCAAGTCAAAAGCCTATGGGTCAGAGTTAGAGACCAAGGCAACAGGCTGCTTGATCCAGCAGAGCCTATTCACAAATCCTTCTTCCTCCAGCTACACCTTTTGTTCTGCTGGGGGACTTCAACTACCCTAACATCTGCTGGAAAAGTAGCATGGTGAGCTGTAGGGTATCCAGGAGGCTCCTGGAATGTATCAGGAATAACTTCCTGAGCCAGAAAATAGACAGCCCCACCAGGGGGGATGCAATGCTGGACCTGTTGCTAGCCGCTGTGAGTGAACTGATTGGTGACATCAGAATTGGAGGCTCCCTAGGCTATAGTGACAGTGCAAAGATAGATTTGAAACTCTTGAGAAATATCAGATAGGCAAAGAGTAAAATCATGAAGCTTAATTTTAGGAAAGCCAACTTGGAGCTCTTCAGGAAGTTAGTCGGCAAAACACCCTGGGAATTTGCTCTCAAGGACAAGGAAGCAAAGTTGACAGATCTTTAAGGAAGCTTTCCTTAGGGCACAAAAACTCTCCATCCCCAGGTGTAGGAAGTCAGGAAAGGAAGGCGAGAGACTGGCATGGCTGAATCAGGACCTGCTGGTCAAACTGGGGAGCAAGAAGAAAATGCACAGGCAGTGGAAGCTGGGACAAGTAGCCTGGAAAAAGCTTAGGGATGCTGCTAGGCTGTGTTGGTTTGGGGTAAGGAAGGCCAAGGTGCAACTGAAACTGGACTTGGCAAGGGGCATAAAGAAGGATAAGAGAAGTTTCTATAGGTACTTCAGCCAGAATTGAATGTCCAAGACCGTGTACCCCCCACAGCAAGCAAATCTGGCAGGCTGGTAACAATGGACAAGGAGAAGGCTGAGGTACTCAACAACTTTTTTTCCTCAGTCTTCGCTGGCAACTGCTCTACACACTGCCCTCAGACGCGTGGTTCAGAAGTGGGGACAGGGAGAACATTGCCCCTCCTGCTATAAGTGAAGATAAGTCTTGTGACCTCCTGAGGAACCTGAACACACGTAAGTCTATGGGTCCTGATGAGATGCATCACAGAGTCCAGAGGAAACTGGCTGATGTGGTTGCCAAGCCACTCTTGATGGTATTTTCAAAGTCATGGCAGTCAGATAAAGTACCTGATGATTGGAAAAAAGGCAGCGTAGCATGCATTTTTTAAGAAAGGTAGAAAGAATGATCCAGGAAACTACCGATCTATTAGCCTCACCTCAGTGCCAGGGAAGATCATGGAGCAAATCCTCCTGGAAGCTCTACTAAGGCATATGGAAAGAGGGAGGTGATATGGAATAACCGTCATGGCTTCACCAAGGCCAGGTCTTAGCTGACCCACTTTTTTATGATGGCATAAACACAACAGTGGGGAAGGGAGAAGCCACTGATGTAATCCATCTATCTGGATTTCAGTAAGGCTTTTGACACGGTTCCCCATAACATCTTTCTCTCCAAACTGGGGAATGTAAAGATGGAGCATAGCCCTGCCAAAAAGGACTGGGAGTGCTGGTGGATGCTAATCTGGACATGAGCCAGCAACGTGCCCTCACAGCCCAGAAAGCCAACAGCATCCTTGACTGCATGAAAAGAAGTGTGGCCAGCAGGGCAAGGGAGGTGGTCCTGCCCCTCTTCTCTGTGTTGGTATGATCTAGCCTGGAGTACTGTGTGCAGATGTGGAGCCCTCAGTACAGCAGAGAAGTGAACCTGTTGGAGTGTGACCAGAGGAGGGCCACAAAAATGATCTAAGGTATAAAACAACTTTCCTACAAGCACAGGCTGAGAGAGCTGGGGCTGTTCAGTCTGGAAAAGAGAAGGATCCAACGTGACCTGATAGCAACCTTTCAGTATCTAAAAGGGTCTGTAAGAAGGAAGAGGACAGACTCTTTAGCAGGGTCTGTTGTGACAGGACGAGGCAAAATGGTTTCAAACTAAAAGAGGGGAGATTTAGACTAGATATAAGGAGACATTTTTTACAGTAAGGATGGTGAAGCACTGGAGCAGGTTGCCCAAAGAAGTGGTGAATGTCCTATCCCTGGAGACATTCAAGATTAGGCTGGATAGGGCTCTGAGCAACCTGATCTAGCTGTAGGCATCACTGTTCATGACAGGAGAGTTAGACTAGATGGACTTTAAGGGTCTTTTCCAACTCAAAAGATTCTATGATTCTGTGAAACAGTAGATGTAGTACTTAGGCAAATGGTTTAGTGGGCAATATTGGTGGTAGGTAGACAATTAGACTAGATGATCTTAGAGGTCTTTTCCAACCTTAATGATTCTATGATTTGATGACTCTGCATAATGAAAAATGAAGAAATAGCTAGGAGTTATTCAGAAGATATGAATGAAATGGCTTGGAAAGCTTTAAAGGTCGTTTCATATATCACTGAAGAATCTAGGATAAGATTAACTCACTTCTCTGGCACAGTAGAAATCTGCAGTAGGAAAACAGATCAAAAATACATGTGACAGTTTACTATCGGAGGACAGATATAGAGAGGTGCTACAGAGATTGATGCTACATGCTACTTATGACAAGACTAAAAGGCACAAGGATCTGTTTTAGGTAAGTTGTGAGAGTAACCAACTGAAAACCATGGAGCCTGAGTGAATAGCTGGATTACTATCTGTTACAGAAAACATCTAGAGCATGGACCAGGCATTACAAAACATCCAAAGAAACAACAGTGGGGTGGAATATCTGACCACTTACATGATAGAAGTTTAACCATACAGTATTTCATATCAGTAGAGTAGAGAAAATTGCACTGTTTGAATTTGCTTATTGATACTCTCTCACAGACTTTTGACTTATTGTCATCTGAAGAGCCACTGTCACATCCATCTTATACATTTAAGGGATGATGGAGGTAAGCTTAAAGTGGGAAGATGCTGACTGAGGAAATTACAGAAAAGCTTGAATCATCCGCCAAAGATTTTGTTGTCCACCAGCACAGCATGAACAAGTAAAATCTGTTTTTTGTCTAATCAGTTTTGGGAAGAAATGCTTTGGGAAAGTGTGGTGGAAAGTTTTGACTGGAATTGCCTATCGTTCATTAAGGGTGAAAATTCATTTTACTGAACTTCATCTCTCTAAACTTTAGGTCAGAGCTAATCTTGTTGGACACTTCTGCAGTCAGTAGGAAAAGGTGAGCACCTTAAAGGGTAATTCCTGCATCTTGAAGAAATTGTTAGTGTAGATCAAGTCGGAAACATTGTTTAGTAAAAGTAGTTCTGTTTTGTTTTGTGGATTGGTGGTGTGAAAAGCTCATGCTATCAACAGAGTAGCTCTTCTTCTCACTAAATATCTGCAGAATTGTTAGCTGAGATGGTTCTCCCTATCGATGACTGATGCTGTGAGTGGGGACGCTTTCTCAGCAGGGATTCTGGTCTTACAATGAAGACACTGCTTTAAACTGTAATTGGGAGCAACCCCTGTTAAGACTACGATAAACACCTTACCTCTCATCCACTGCAGACATTCGTACTAAGAAGAGCATCTCCAAAACATCATGGCCAGGCTATTGGTTGTTGACGTGAACACCCCTAAGTAGTGCAGTGTGCTTGAACAAAAACCTTCCTGAGCACAGTTTGTGTTGTATTTTACCAGATCTGTCTCAGCTTCTAGTTAATCACTTTTATGCTACAGTGGCTCCTTTCTGCAGTTCTTTGGGTATTTTTCACATATCTTCTGAAGATTCAGGCATCTCAGTTCTTCACAAGAAACTTTTCTTCCTTACTGCTATTACTTTGTCGTGACTTTTGATGTCAGTTACCTCTCTCTCCACAAAGCAAAAATAGGAATACTCTAGAAAGAAAGAAAGAAAGATACTGAGAAATGAATTCAGATAAATACTTATTTGAGAAACTGAAAGAAAGTTGTTATAACAATAACAAAAAGGACCGTGCCATGACTTGTCCTCAGGCAGCTGGTGGCTGAAGGCCAGAATTTCATAGAATCATTAGACTCATTAGAGTGGAAAGGGACCCTTAAAGGTCACCTAGACCAACCTTCCTGCACTGAACAGGGGCACCTACAGCTTGATCACGTTGCTCAGAGCCCTGTCCAGCCTGACCTTGAATATCTCCAAGAACAGGGCACCCACCACTTCTCTGGGCAACCTGTGCCAGTGCCTCACCCTCTTTTTAGAATCACAGGCTTCTCCCCCACCCCCAGTTTAGTGGCAAATATACTTCTCATCATTAGTGACTCATTCACTTAGCTGAGTCAACCCGAGAGTCCCTCAACAGGGGCAAAGGACTGCTGTCAGTGCATAGATGTTGTAATAATGCAGTCCATCTTGGTTATTGGACTTGCCCAGTGATCTGGGCTTGATTTTGAGAACATGTACAAGGATGTACAAGAAATGCATAAACCAGGAAAAATAAGTTTCCTCAGTGCAACTGAAGCCCACAGATGTCTGACATTTGCTCTTGGCAGCCCTGCATCTGCTGGTGTGTGCTGTCAGCAGACGTGCTGCTGTGTTTCAGAAGTCATCACCACATACTGATCAAAGCTCCTGTGCTCATTAAAATCTCCATGTTCCCTGCTATTTGTTTGGCAAGCTACATTTAAGTCATCTGATTCATACGTTTTCTTTTACCCTTTTATATAACTACAATCTTTGAAATGTAGAAGAATATTAGTAGCAGGTGAGAGCTTCTTCGCAATGATACTGAGATCAGATCATTCTGTAAATTAAAATATGTATTTTCCTTCAAATTTCCTACAATTCAGCACTGACATTAATTATAGTTTTTCTTATCTGTCTTAGTGCCTCTCAGTTGCTTTCTTTGATATCCCATTTCTCATTTTCCCTACTTTGCCCATTGCATGACACAAATAAAGAATATATGGGCAATTATTAGTGTTTTTAAGGCAAATTTGGCAGCTTCTTTATTTACTTTGATTCAGATGACAGTCATATTTGACAGCCTTTTTAGGAACAGTGTTTGTTAGCTGAGTAAATGTAGGCTGGCAGTGTTAGCTGAGCATTTCCATTTTGGCTAAAACCCCTAAAAATCTGCTTTGATTCAGTATTGAACACAAAGATTTAAAAACATTTGGATCCAAAGCATTTCTCTGCACATCATGTTTTTGCGTGAGACATCAAGGCAGTGGAAGTTACCCTACAGTTTGCTGCTGCCTGTAGTGACTGACTGATACACCTCAGGAACCCGGCATCTCTGTGACCTACACTTTTTGTTGCCTTGTTGGAAAAACAAAACCGGATAGTGAAATCACTGTTTCCTTAGAAAACCACAATTGCTCATTCTTCCGTGTCTATGGGCAATTAACAAAGGGCAAAGTGGAGTGGTGGTGGATCAATGCTTTCATTACAGCAGGTAAGCCAGAAATATTGTCATGGAGCTGTAGCATCATGTATTTTGACTATGTAGACCCAAGTCCTTGCTATCTGTTAGGTGGGTAAGAACTGAGACTGGTCTATAGGAGATAAAACATTTATTGTGTAATGGCAAGTTTGCTGTCTTGCATTTAGGCAGTTATAGGAACTACATCCCCAGCAACAGCCAGCCTGGCTTAGGGTAAAGGCAGGACATGTGTCTGTCTATATACAGCATCAGGTTGTCCTCATCCACCCCTCTGCCACCACCTCTCTGGTTGGTAGGGAAGGAGTGAGGGGCTCTCTACTGTTTCTTATCATCCTACATCCTCACTGATCTTCCCAAACCTGTTCCAAGCAGCTGAAACAGAAACCAGCAGGAAAAGAGCTGGGGAAGACTTGGTCTCCAGAGTTCCATTTCTTTCCTCATGCAGCATAGCAGGGACAAGAAATGAACTGCAGCACCAGGTCACAGTCACACAAACTGTTGATCTGTCTCATTCTCCTCAATATGGTCCAATCCTGAGGACGTATTTGGGTTAACGTGGGCCAGGAATGACTCTGAGTAGACAGTTTGGATATGACCACCACGGGCAGTAGTGGGAGGTCAGCTGCATGGCCATGAATCATGCTGCACCAGATGGTCGGTGTCTGCTCCCTGGCTCATCTAATTTGCTAGTAGAGAGTGAGCTGCCTAAAGTCAGGCACATTGGGTAAGGTCAGGGAGATGCTCAGAGCTGATATGGCAGACAGAGAAGCTGGGGGTTGTGTCTATCCTTTCACTGGCTGCTGTTCATATGCCCCTATGATTTTCCTGCATGGCAATGATGTAAAAATTACTTCTAGAGGACCCACTTTGCAATAAGCATTTTTACATTCTTCTAGAGGTACTATGGTGTAACCCACACCAGTGTGAGACAGGGCCATATCTCAACTGTGCACTGGAGACCCATGCTGTGCATTTCTCCTCAGCTCACTGTTCCCACCATACAAGGCACAGCCCTGTACACAGGAGCATCTGCTGTGAATTCACTGCCCTGTGACAGAGGATGAGGCATCCTTATGTGGATTGGATTGTTCTGAAATGTTAAGCGCACACATGTGGCTTTGCCTTCCTCATTAGGGAAGCAGGCAGCTGAGGCTTTCAGAAGTTAGTACTATAACAGCAGGACAACGTTCAACAAAGTGGCTGTGAGGTGTAGATTCTCTATGATTACAGCATGCCTAAAAGTGAACTTGGTGTCTCACAAGACAGATACAACCTGTACTACAGAGAAGTCCTAAAGAATGACTGCATTCACACATGAGACTGAAGCAAATACGCGTGTGTTGCTTTTTCTAAATGCCATACTCCAAAGAAACTCCGGGAGCTCAGGTTCCTCAGGGACAGCCATTTCCAGTGGCTGCATGAGATCATCCTGCATCACAGCATCCCTTTGCAAACAGCTGGTGAACTGAACTCCAAGGGTTCAGGCTCAGTTCAGCAGCCTCCAGCACAGCTGCTGTGGGAGAGATTGAATTTCCACCCAAGCTGCTCACTATGGCACCAGTGGGGGAGTCAATGACTACACATGTAGCCCAGGATAGGTAAAACATCACTGGTGAAACTGGTGTCCCAGCAGGAGGGATGCTAACAATGCAAAAGGACCACGCTGTAAAAATAATAGAATCATTACGGTTGGAAAGAACACTGAGATCATCTGTCTAACCATAAATCCACCCCCACCATGCCCACCAACCATGTCCCCCCAGTGCCACATCTCCACATTTCTTGAACACCCCCAGGGATGGTGACTCCCCCACCTCCCTGGGCAGCCTGTCAGTCCCTCACTGCACTTTTGAAGAAGAAATGTTTCCTAATATCCAACCTGAAAACCACATCTGCTGGCATAAATCAGGATTAACTTCATTGGTGCTGACGTGCGGAAATCAGACGCTATAGCCAGTAAGGATATAGAGCAGGTACGTGTTTATTGGTGACGCGTGTACACCCTGGTGCAAGGGGGATCACTCCACCTAACTTGCACATCGTCAGGAGAAATCGTGCTATAGATATAGGTCGAACTGATACATACTCAATAGTTGACAGGAATTCGGATACATATTCAGTACATTCCCGAGAGCCCATTAGCATACAGTCCCTGCCCCCTTTCGCATGCATGGTAGGTCGTGATGATGAAGGCTCTTAGTCTTCCTCACGAAGGCTCGTAGTCTTCCTCGCTACAAACTTCTGACCCCGAAGGTGGGGCATCCCCCGAACTGGTTTCAGCTTGCACTTCAGACATCTAATCACCTCCCTGCCAAATGTTTTCGAACTGTTCTCCAGTCCTTACCTTTATGGCCTTCATTCTCCTTTTTATTCCAGACCTAGTTTCTGTGAAAGTGCTTGGAATCCCTTGTTTTCTAATACAGTCTACCTAAACTATCTCTATTTGCCCCTTATGTCTACTTTATGAAGCTGCTTTCTCTTTTTCTTGCTATGAGGCCCTT
>PPHD01015296.1:0-16190 GCA_002909625.1 Bambusicola thoracicus | reverse complement strand
TGAGTTAGACTCATCTGATTAGGCAGGAAAAAAAGACTAAAAGCATCTGTCTCACAATTGCCTTTATTTTTCAAGAGAGTTCTTGTTCATGGTCATCAAGCATCAGCCAGGTGTTCATCAGACCAGCAAACAACAAGTTTTCTGGGAGACACCTCTTCAGTCTGTGGCCTTTACTCAAGCATACAAACCAGTCTGTAAGAAATTTCCTGGATACATCTGTGCTGCACTTCAAATTTTGTGGATCCCATTGAATAGATATAAACATAATCTCAAGGGAAGAATGTTTGGTCTTACTCTGTCTCTTAGTTCAGATTCTAGTCTGCTTCTACTCAATCTTCAGACAGCTTAGAGGTAAGCCAAGGGGAGGACCACAATGGTGTAGATATTTCCTCTGCAGTGCATGGAAATCACCACCCCAGAATAGACATCTACATTTCAGCCAATGGAAGACAATGCTGGAACAGCTGGGTATTCCCTGAAGGAATTACAGTCCATAGAGAGAGCCCACACTGCAGCAGGGGGAAGGTGTAAGGAAAAAGGAGTGACAGAGAGGAACTAAGCACTGTTATAGGATAAGTACAACTTGCCATTTCCCGTCACCCTGCATGTCCCAGGATAAAGGAGGAGAGGTAGGAGAAATAGAAGAGTTGGGAACAAAGGAGTAAATTTGAGCCTGTAGAAAAGGAAGATGCTGGGGTGAAGGTATTTTATTTCTTTCATTATCTTCTCATCATCTTTTTTAATTGATAATAAATAAATATTTTTTTTCCATGTCAGTTTTTTCCAAAGTTCCTATTTTCATCTCTACTCACAAGATTTTCTTGCTATGTCCTTTTAAGGGCAGTGACAGGGTGGGCATCTGGCCAGTCTACCAACCCCATATTTTTAAGAACAAATATTTTAGATAGGTTATACTTTTAAGACAGACTGAACGCACAAGATAATTAGGCTGCAGTCCACTGGACACAGTGAAGTAGTCCATAGGAACAATTCAGAGCATCTTAAAAAGTAATATGCACACTTGATCTGGAAATACTAGAATTCTGTCAAAGTAAAAAAAAAAAAAAAAAAAAATTATAATTAAACCTTAAGTGAAAATTATAATTCAGAGTGAGGAGTCAACCATGCAATAATAATGATCAGAAGGTACTGGCTGTTTAAAGTTCTCCAGTCCTCTTTAACATTTTTATATGAATGCAAAACCATCGATGTAATTTGTGTCACACTATTAGTATATGATTGCAAAATGGTTATTCAGTATTACATTCTAGTGTAGACATGTTTTTTACTATTCTGATGCCATGCAATTTCCTTGCAAACCTCATCAATCAGTATTTACTTCATATTATGACAGGAGTCACTGAGTGACTGAGAGTAAGTTTGGGAACTTCTGGCTACCAATGTTTGCATCAGGATGAAAGGCAATTTCCTATTTTAGGACTCTGCAAACTCATTTACAGGGTCTCTGTGACAGTAGAAGCAATTTGGGATCTCATATAATCAGAGCAGTTCTTTTCATTCCCCTGCCTATTCTGTTACATTATTGACTATTGTATAAAATGCTTTAGTTCAGTATTCTGATAATGCTGTTGTCATTTAACTGTAGATCAATGTTTATTGCTGCCTAGCTGCCTCATGTTTTATTATGAAAGTTTAATATAAACTTTGGATTTAAAAACCAATTCTTCATTTGAGACAGTGAATTTTAAACAGGCAGTTTTCAGGGGTAAACTAAGATTGAGTTCCAAATTGCTTGTCATATTTGTTATGGGTCCAGCTCTGAAGTCTTGACTTAGTTAAGTCTCTAGTTGACCTAATTTAATGGAATACTGCAGTGACAGAACTGCAGATACAATTTTTGTTGTCAATTGTTCCCCAAATGTAAAGTGAGGGAAGTTTCAGCTTGCTTTTCCTAGAAGGGGCTTTGCTAATTATTAACCCCAGAAAAAAACTGTTACTAGATAAGGTGAGCAGATGTCTGGTGTGATGAAGGGCTGCTGGGGCCTGCCTGTGAGTTGTGTAACACTGAAACCATGCACAAGGCAGAGTCCTGCTTGGACAAATGTACGTAGGCCAGCTGTGAACAGGATGGTGAAGTTACTAACATAGCCACACTCTTCTCACCACAAAGCTCATCAACGCTGCACTTTCTCTGTTTACTTAGCTGCTGGATATGCTGCTTCTAACATGAGTCATCTAAGCCAGAACAGTAAGCATACAGACCTGATATATGGATTCGAATATTACTATGTCACAGTGCTTGATGGTCTCAGCACTGTACCTTCTCCACAGCCCTCTCCACTGGACTGGGTGTAGCCAGTGGGAGCTCTACAGGGAGAGTCAATTGCTGTAGAAAGTGACAGACACACTGAAGTGTTTCTGTTTAACTCAGTTTCTATAAAGTAAAGCAACAATCTTTGGTAATTAAAGACTCTCAAGGAATATGCTGGAATCCTAAGATCTATTTGGAATTGTTTCCTAACTATCAATGAAACAATTTGTGTTTAGGCATGTCTACTAAGTGAAATTTAAAAACATGAAATCAGCATTACAAGTTGTTTCTTTGATTCTTCTTCAGTACAGATGGGAAGGGATGTCTCCTCCTAGACCTAGTCGCTTCTGGGGTAAGTAGATTCTAAAGTTATTTGGTGGTAGGTCACTTGATGGATGAGGGGAAAGCTGTTGATTTAGTCTACCTAGACTTCAGCAAAGACTTTGACAGTGTCTCCCACAGTATTATCCTAGAGAATCTGGCAGCCCATGTCTTGGATAGATATACTCTTTCCTGGATAAAGAACTGACCAGAGCACTGAGCCCAGAGAGTGGTGGTGGAGTTAAATTGAGCTGGTGACTGGTCATGAGTGATGTTCCCCAGGGATTGGTTTTGGGGCCTGCCCTGTTTAATATCTTTATTGATGACCTGGATTAAAGGGATTGAGTACACCTTCAGTAAGTTTGCAGATGTCACTGAGCTGAGAGGAAGTGTTGATCTGCATGGGGGTACAAGGGCCTTAAAGAGGGATCTGGACAACCTGGATCATTGGGCTGAGGCCAGTGGGATAAGTTCAACCAAGTGCTAGGTTCTGCACTTTGGCCATAATCACCCTGGGCAACACTACAGTCTTGGAGCAGAGTTGCTGAAAGAATATGTGGAAGAAATTGACTTGGGAGTCTTGGTAAACACTCAGCTAAATGTGAGCCAGCAGTGTGCCCAGATCACCAAGAAGGCCAATGGCATCCAGGCTTGTATCAGAAACAGCATTGCCAGCAAAAGCAGAGAAGTGACTGTCCCTCTGAACTCAGCTCTGCTGAAGCTATACCACAAGTACTGTGTTCAGTTTTGGGTTCCTCACTACAAGAAAGACACTGAGGCCTTGCAGTATGTCCAGAGAAGGGCATCAAAGCTGATGAGGGGTGTGGAGCACAAATCTTATAAGGAATGGCTGAGGGAACTGGGATTGCTTAGTCTGGAGAAGAGGAGGTTAAGGGGAGACCTTACCACTTTCTACAACTATCCAAAGGAAAGTTGTGGTGAGGTGGAGGTCAGCCTCTTCCTTCTAATCACTAGTGACAGGACTAGAGGGAATGGCCCCAAGTTGCACCAGGAGATATTGAGGTTGGATGTTAGGAAAAACTTACTCCCTGAAGGAGTGGTAGGCACTGGAATGAGCTGTCTAGGGAGGCAGTTGAGTCACCATCCCTGGAGGTGTTCAAGAAACATGTAGATGTTTTAGTAACGGACGTGGTTTGTTGGGAAATATTGATGGTAGGTGGACAGTTGGTCTTTTCTAACCTTAGTGATTCTATGATTCTATGATTTTATGATTCTATAATTCTATGCCTAATAGGTTGATATGACAGATGAGCAACAGTCAAACTAGTTTTTCAAATAGACCTTTCACAATGTAGAAATCTTTTGCCAGCCTCATGAGAACTTAACTTGAGAAAAACATACAGCTCATATCATATATTTTCTGATTGTTATGCTTGATGTTAGCCACAATTAAAAAAGGAAATAATTAACAAGAGCATTGTTGTCTTTCAGTCTCTCAACAGATAGTTGTTCCAGTTGGGAGAGGACAGCAAGACCTCTAAGCAGCTGCAAGGAAGGAACAGCTGACAACCTTTGTTGGGTGTAAATGCAAAATGTACATTCAGTGTACTTGTTTTATCTTTTGTTTTAACATCTGTGACTCAGTCTATATGCCACCAGCAATTACTTGTAGAATCCTGGTAAAGAAAAAATATGATTACAAGTAGGAAAGCAAATATGATGAGTTAACATGGCCATTTTAGCATGATAATACTGATCTGGCACTCTTCAAATTGCTTAACTGCACTGAGAATGCAATCAATCAGCTTTATTTGTGTAATATATTAACTCCTTTAAAATATTTTTTTTAAATCTCCTAGCAAAATATGTCTTTTATTATATCAATTCTCATTGTATACTCCTCTCTTTTGGTTTCTCTAGTTCTCACTCTCTCAAAGCCCTATATCTAGGAGAGCTCTTATACCAAAAATGTTGT
This sequence comes from Bambusicola thoracicus, assembly GCA_002909625.1. NCBI lineage: Eukaryota > Metazoa > Chordata > Aves > Galliformes > Phasianidae > Bambusicola > Bambusicola thoracicus. The sequence continues at coordinate 11,661 of PPHD01015296.1, read as the reverse complement.
CCCAAGCTGTTACCACTTCACAGTTCATCTGGCAGGAAATGGAACTTCAATTGGAAGGGAGAATATGCCTCACGAATGCCTCTCACAACTGAGCATCAAAATTCTTTATTCTGTGCTCATTTCTAAAATAATTAAACTGGAGGAAAGAGTAAGAAGTATTTTGATAGCTAAATCCATTACCCTCTGCATTGTTTCAAGGACTGTTATAGCAGTGTCTCTACCTTACTGCTAGTAGTATGCACAATAAAATTTTATCTTCATGTAATAACTCTTACTTTTTAACTGACTGTACCACTTCAAGCATCAATTTTCCAGTAGAAAGTGGTCTTCTTGGAGGAGCAACAAAAATAATAAAAGAATTTTTTTTTTCCACAATGATGTGTAATGCACTATGGAAAGGCAGAAAAAATGTTTTTGAGTTCTAGTTGAGTGAAAAATTACTCCATGGAAGGTATGTTTGTACTTACCTGAAATGGGCACTTTTCAGTTAAAAAAACTGTAATGTGTTAATAATATTATAGCTGTTACATCAGAAGTGTTTTATTCTTTATTTCACTTTTCATTAGTTCACAGAATGACAAAATGGTCGAGGTTGCAAGAGATCTTTGAAGGCACCTGTTTCAAATCCCCTGCTCAAGCAAGTCTACTAAGAGTATGTTGCCCAGGACTGTACCCAGAACATTTTTTACTTTTTCCCTCTTTGTACTAGAACTGTTTGTACTAGATTACTCAGCAGTGTAATTACTCAGCAGTGTAGGTCTACCTTGTGAGTCAGCTGGTAAGATAACTTGACAGTTTCACAGAAGATGAAAATTTGATTGTAGACTTTTCCCCTCATATTTATTTATTTGCATAACATCGTTTGTATTGCAGTACCAGTTATAAAACATAAAACAGAGACTGATTTAGGAAAGTGCTGCATGCATCACACTGCCTTCCGCTTAAAAACTGAATGAAGCTATTAGAATAGGCCATAATTTCCAATATCTACTGAATGAAGCCTTCTTGCATAAGCATACGGAAGTAGGTCCATAACCATACCTGTCTTAGTATGAAACTAGAACATAGTCTGATCATCAACATACTCACAGGAACACTGAGTTATCTGTTCGGTAGCTTAAACTCAGCATCTATTTATGATTGCACTCCTTTCGATTTCCCTTCACATTTGCTTTATTTTAGTCTAGAAAAATCAATGTGAGCTGTACACATTGACCTTCTCTGGATACAAGCTCTTCATGTTTTAGAGACTGTCTCTGTACCAGTGGTGGATAGTTATAGTAGCCCAGTGCTTACAAGATATTAATAGTTTGCTTTTATAGCTCTCCATTAATATATCTTTAAAATTCAGACTACAGTTAAACAAAGCCTGTCAGATATTTAGAACATTTACGATTTAATTTTATCTCTAGCTTTCTTGTAAGAAGGTATGTAAACTGAAAAATCAAAACTATGCATCCATTTATCTTTTTTTTATTTAGTGGTTTTTCACTCAGTGGCTCTAGCAGTAGAAGCAAAAGTAGATTTTCTGTGAATTTATTACATATTTCATCCATACAAGAAACACATGTAGAGGATTTTTCAATTCAGTCTTAGAGTTGCCTTTGATTTGATCTGACTCATGCACCAAATGAGGGCAAGTACAGAAGAACGTAGAGTGAATATGTTTTTCATTCTGAAAATGTTCAGAATATTAAATTTATAAGAAATGTACACTATTTTTCAGGCAATTATCTTAAAATGTGCAACTTAGATAAAAGAGGGTCTGTCAGGAGAGCCAGTCAGAATATACAGAATGAAATTTACTTCTATTAGAACACATAGCATAGCAATAATTTACTGAAGGATCAGACCAACCCATACAAATTGATTTCTTGGCTAAGAGGATAAAAGAAGATCTAACACTTCTCGACATGTGTGTCTCCATGGTTATATTGTCTGGTAAAATTGAAGCTGTATCTTTTCAAGTCCTCAGAAAACTTTACCAGGCTGCAAGACCTGAAATCATTCTGTCAGTAGAAAACTCAATAAAGAAAGTGGGAGAGAAAGGGTGATCAGGAGACAGAGAGCAAGAAACAAGAATAATATAAAAAACACATTTGTAGAAACAAGTTGAAGAGAAACCTGAATATGTAGGTCCAAAGTCAACATAAGGAGACTAATCTAAAAGCTTCAAGGGCAGAGTGACAAAACAGACTCTCCAACTCGAAGTGGCAGTCCTTCAATTCCACATTCACCGTCTAGCTTACAGTGAAAACGTAGATATCTCATTGCTTTCTTAGTGTGAGTTCCCAAGGTGTTGTAACAAGCTACTTGGAAGGATAAAACTACAATTAGTTCCTGCTTTGGATTTAAACCAATAGTATTTCTCTGGCAACATTCAGGCCACATGGGTTCAGATCATACACATCTGTCCCTAGAATGATAACACCTCAGTGGTCAAAGCAACACCTGAACATGCAATTACAGTTTCTGTATTCTCTGAACAGATGGCTGAAGGAGATGGTGGGATGACACACTGACAGTTCCATTCCTTTATACTAGCAGTTCCATTTCTTCAGGCTAGCTGTGTAACTAAAACCTTTGCTTAATCTGCAGGTGATTGCAGGTTCCTATGTCTAGTATTTTGTTCTAAATTGAGCTGAAGTTCTTGAGACATTTCATATTCTAATAGATGGTTTTGAAGAAGTTTCTCTCACTGCAGAGTTCTAACAGACTTTATCTCTTTGCTTCCAGAAATCCCACTGTGGAATGGATCATCCATTGTTTATGTAGCCTGGGAATCCATGTGTCTCATAATGCATAAGCACATGCGAAATACCTGATTTACTTTGAAGAAGTTGCCGTATCTTTATGACATAGCACAGACCTCTGCAGAGGGCCCCAGGAGCAACACAGTTATGCTAGTGGAGTGTTATGCTGCATGAATTTTCTTACAATGGCTAAGTAGCTGGGGAGATTATTTTTCAGGCTGAATGCTTCCTTGACAGAGCTATTTCCAGTTTTGGGTTAAATTCATTCCAAATGTAGAGCTTCAGAAATCCTTCCTGAAATCAAAATGTAGTCAGTGTCATCTGGCATGCTGAGGAGTTCTTTCATCCATGAAACCTGGAGCACTTTAGAGATAACCACAGCTATGTGTTACACGCATAACCCCCTACTGCTTTGATGCAGTCTACCGACCTTGAGTTAGAGCAATTTAACTGACAGTGGTCTTCAGGGTCAAAAACAGACATTAGTTGTACAGCAGCCAGAAACATTAAGTTACTGTGAAAATTAAGCTATGTTCCTTTTATCTCTGGTTATTTTCTTGTGACAGTAATAGGATTGTGGCTGGTATGAGCTATCCCAAAAGAGCTCCCCAACCAGAGCAAGGTCAGCTGTTTTTGTGAATGTCTGAGCTGTGTTTTTGATTGTTCTTTTTCATTCATGTTTATTTGTAGGAGAGAATCTTCTCAAATGTTCACTAGGAGAGGTTATACTAGTGTAAAATAGCAAAAACATTCACTGTTGAGAAACGGCAATCACGAAATGCATGGTCTAGATTATACATTGCCTGTGAAGGAATTAAATGAAAGAAGGAAGCAGGTAAAGTGGTTTAGCAAACTAATACTTTTCCCATAAGACCCTTCAGGCATTGTGATGCTGCCAGTTCTTCATTGGGATGAAAGAGAGGAAAATCCCAAATCCTGAACAAGGAGTGACTCCACAATATAAAGTTTAAATAGTAGAACACAAGCATTCAAATAAATCACAAAAGCCATTTCAAAAGCTGCTTTGATTACAGAGGAAAATAAAGAAGCAATTTGCCCTAGAGTCTTAACAAGCTCACTGTGTATAAGTAGAGCAATTATCATTTACTCTCCATCTTCATTTGCCATTTAGGTACAAAGGATGTCATGCTATTATATGCAACTTTGTTGATAAACAATAGTGAATGCTGTAGACACACCCTGGCTTTCAATCTGCCATTGAACTTTTGACATTTGTACTCTCTTTGATTTGCTCAGTCTAGTGTTAACAAATACAGTTGGGATGACAACATACTGTAGCCAAATCATAGGCTTCAGATCACATGCAAATGTTTTGTTTGCAAATAAACATGCAGGCCTTCCAGTGAATACAGGCCTGCGTCACTGAGTTTCTCTCCAGGAAGCTGGCAAGACACTGACAGGGATATGCGAACAGAGTCTTGTTTTTAAACACTTCTTTCTGTTGCTATTTACATTAGAGTAAAATAACCACAGTAGGTTTAAGAATAGAGCACTACTAAATAATGTATATTATTTCTACAGGAATAACTATTGCTGTGTCTTGAGGTAGGTCTCCAAGTTAACTGAAAAGCTGAAGCTACCATGAAAAATTTCTGTGGATTTCTGTACATTTTGGGCTGAGCTACTGTGATGGCAGCTGAGGCCAAATGTTTCTGGAAGTCCCAGACTATCTATGCCCTACCTGTTGCAAGGGGGTTGGAACTTGATGATCCTTGGAGTTCCTTCCAACACAAGCCTTTCTATGATTCCATGATCTAACTGTTTCTATACAGGAAGGATATATACTCCTATACAGGCTGCCTCCAGTCCTAGCCTGGGACAGATTGGTGGAACTTAATTTGATTTCATTCCCCATTCTAGGTGGTTTTTAACAGCAACATTTTGAGGGTGGGGAAGAGTATGGGAGAGAGAAGGGGGAACTTGTGCATGCTCTAAGGAGTGCATTCCTTTTACCAAGATATTTCACATACCAATAAGTTAATCTCTTTTAACAGGTTCTGACCAATGCCAGGTGGTGATACAAAAGCAATTATTCATTAAGACTTCATACTGCAGAACAGTGTTTTGGTATCAAGTCAATTTTCTCATAGACTTCTTGTGGTGAGATAAAGAGCCAGGAACAAAGTATATGAAACAGCTCGACTTTTGAAACACGTTTCAATTCTAAGCTGCTAATAGGTTTTGTAGAAAAATCCAAATCTTATTATACTGCTGATGCTTACCAGGTTTAACTCCAGCCTCTTACTACTTTGTCAACTGTCCATTTTTTTTTTCTTTCATGTAGCACACAATTACTGAATGCTAGCAATGGATATTTGGGGGATAGAAAATACATTCTGTTCTGATTAATATTCATAGAGGCATTTGACAATAGGTTTCCAAACAAGATTAAATAAGTACTCAAGCAAATGCATCCAGTGTAATGGAAATGATGCTAGAGAGTTCATGCAAAAAATATCATGAACATATGGCTCAGGTCTATACAGGAAATGCTACAAATATAGTCTTCTGTTGTTGTTGTTTTGTTCTGTTTGGCTTTGCAGGTTTAAATTTCTTCCCCAAACTAATGTGGCAATGTTAAAAGAATAGGCTGAGCCAAAAGAATCTCCACCCTGAAAATCATTGTAGTGAAGTAATTGTCACCATGTTTGGAATTCGGTTTTACCATGAAGAAGCATAATTCAAAATACCGTGACTGTACTGAAAACTTACTCAACAGGCTTTTTCCCACAGTATTTGTTCCAAAGACAAACTTCCTCCTCCCTATGGCTACTTTCACATCCCTTACATTCAGGGTGGATCTCACCTGTTTCAGCAAGTCAGCAACCTTCAGCATTCCCCTAATAGGCTGTAACTAGCTATCACAGGCTGAAGTATGCAGCCAAACATTCCTGTGGTTTTTCACCTATCAAGCAAAGACTGGGCCTCGCTGGAGGCCCAAATAAGGGCAGAGTTTGTATGATCTTTTTTTTTCTTTACTTTATCAAGTCCTAACTCAGCAATGTACAGAGTTTCAGAATTCTTAATCATTACATTTTTCAGGGGAATCTAGCAGATGTTCTCTCTTTTGGCACACCTGTGCGTTTATTCCATGCCTCAGGTACTGTCGGACAGCAGCACAAGGCTTTCTGGCACAGTCATTGAGGTGGCTATTGCCATGAAAAGGAAATAGCTTCCCAGACATCCATAGCCAAAGATCTGATCCTTTTAAAATCAACTGTCCAGTTTTCCAGATGCTCATTGCTGAGCACCAACTGCTATAAAGCCCCAGTGTCTTTCTAGGATGAGACTGTGGGTATGCTCCATCTCTCTGTGTGTCCTAGCTTTCTTCAGAGGTCTGGAATTGTGGTCAGGAAGAAAACTAGCACATTTCAGTGGGTCTCCCAGCCCACTTCTGCAGGAAGTCAAGCTACAATTTAAAGTCAAACAGAATCCCAAACCATAGCCTGGGCCATTAGGGATTGTAGAGAACTAAGTTTTAAGGTTTCTGTTTGTTTTGTTTTTCCTCTAAGAAAATCCTCTCTAGGAAACTGTTTAACTGCCCCACCTTCAAAGTAGCTAAAACAGCCCTGGCTTCAAACTTTTCAATCTCAATACAGTCAACAGAAGTACTTAAAACAGAGTCAAGTACATGCTAGAAAGAAACAGTATCTTGGAGTTACTTGGGAAGCAGGATCATGTAATCATCCATCCTTTTCATTGACATCTAATGATTTTTTATATCTTATCTGTAGAAATACCCGCAGCCACAATTCCTATTTTAAGGAAGCAACCTTACCAAAAGCAGAATAGAGGAGACTTAGAGAAGAAGATCCTGTATGCTATATTACACCATTACCTGCAGACTGTGGTTTTCTCTGCCACACGAAACGAGCAGGGGTTAAAACACTCTGTAACTTATTTCTTGAGAAGCTATGGAAATGCAAGGGACTTCCTGACATATCACCACAACTCCGTTGTGCTCCTTGCAAGTTTAACCCTTTAACAAGTAGTGCACTCATGGAATCCCAAATCTCATCTGCCTACAGTCAAGAGAGACAGAACAGTCAGTATTAATAGCAATGGGGAGAGCCTTATCCTCATGACTGATTGACAGCTGCTGATAGCCTTACTACAAGTCCCTTAAAGTGGAGAGTATTGGAGAGTTTACAGCAAACATGAAGGCAGAAATCCTTCCCCTGCCTCCTTCTCTTTTTCTTTTCTTTTTTTCTTTTTTTTTTTATTGTACAGGATGAGGGACCATATTTGTGCCCAAGAAAGCAAACAGGAGCTTTTCATGATCTATACTGTGGTTTGTTGGAGATGTACATGAAACTTTCAACACTGTTTATTTTCCCTCTAAGTGAGTTGCTGAGGGGTTGTTTTTTTTTAGCAGCCCAGCAGTATTGCTCATTAGAGCTCTGTTTTCAAATTATAAAGTGTTCTTTTCAAAATAGTCTGTTGGGTTTGGTTTACGTTGGCATTTCTGGTATTTTGTCTGCAACATCTTTCTGAGGAGAAAAAAAAGTCAAGGCTTTAGAGGAATTTTCAGCTGAATATCTGGTCACATAGAAATAAAATTTTTTTCTCGTTGTTTCTATTTAACTACTCAACAGAGAATATGACAATATAGACCCTCTTTGGGCTTAGACCTTTCAAAGATTTTTCTAGAAAGTTGAAGTTATGCTACAGTGCTCTGCAAGTATTCATCTAAGATTTATGAGGAAGTTCTTATTATGGAAATTATGTTTCCAAATTTTTTATTTTTACTATTCCATTTTCACATTGCTGATGGTCTTTAACTTTTTTTTTTTAATTGTTATTTGTCTTTAAACTAGTTTAGTTATAGTCCAAACCAAAAGAGTAGTAAGGAAACATTCATGTGGCTAAAAGTTCTTCAAAAATTATTATTCAAAACCTGATCTGAAATTATAATTTGCACCAATATTGAATTTGATTTTCAATGTTTCTTCACATGTTCCTCAGATGTATAAGTTTTATAAAAATATTTATGATTTACAGAAAATAATTACTTTGCTTTAAGTTGTGGGCAAGTATATTTTTAAACAAAAATTAGCTATTTTTATTTGAGGTAGTTACATATTTTTCATTATGTAGTTAAGTCACACAACATGCTTTTCACCTCTTATTAACAGGAGACATTATACACTCACAGACCAGATTTAGTTTCTCTTTCTCATCTTAAATAGCAATCAATAGATGCATTAATACTGGAAGGAGTCACTGCATGTTTTTCTGAGCACTTTTGCACTGTTATCTGGTTGCTGTATTCTCAGTGTGTGTAATGTCATAGCCTATTCTTTTTAGCTTCACTGCTTTTAGCAGATGTTTGCCCTCTTTCATGGAGAAAAAAAAGTTTTATTTTAGTTTATTTTATTTTTTATTCTGTCTTAAAGAAAACTTTCTCTTATGTAAAGGTAAGAGAAAATAGTAAGAAAGAGAAGATAGATACCCTTCATCTGCAACACAATGGCACAGGATTTCCAGTGAACTGCTCTAGCACTCATCTCATCCAGGCTGTAGCTGACATTATAGAACTTGTCAATAAAAGAAACGCAAGTGAACAACATTAGTGAAAGTCTTATGGAATCTTGTGGAGAATCATAATCTTTCTTGCTAATGACATCCTTGTGTAATGGGATAAAGTGTGTCGTGGTCATGGCTAACATCCAAACCACTCTGCGTCCCCTTGGGAGTTCCTCACCTTGCTTTCCTACTTTAATAAATGCTGTGGCAGAGCAAATACCCCCTCTTTTTCCAAACTGCACTAAACAAATGCAGCTATTTATAAAATAACACTAAACATATCATTATATTATATTATATATATATTATTAAACCATAACTGTTTAGGTTATGAGTAAAGGAAAGGAAATTATGAGAAAAACATCATTATTAATGGAGCTAGTAAATAATAGGAAAAAGAAATAAACAAAAATGACTTTTAGCAGAAAAGGTGCTATGTAAGAAACAATACATACTTCAGCTATTCATGGATAATTTTTATTAACATACAATAAGTGAAAAATTTAAAATACTTTTTAAGAATTCTGCCAAGTCTCATAATTTGTTCAAATCTGCTCAGTAAAGAAGTTCATCTACTAATATTCTCAAATCAATGAACATTTTCTAATTCAAACACAGAGAGGTATTATTTAAGGAAATTTGGTGTAATGTATATATTATCTGATTCTTTATTTTTAAAATAAAATATTTTACTTCTTATTTTCTTTGTGTTTTTCAGTAAAAATAGTAAAGCAAAACTGAAATATATACTACATTTTAAGTTGGATTTATAATATTTTTAATTGTAAAGTTATCTCTTATATTTACACATAGACAACGGCATAGAATTAGTGACAGATGATAGTTCTATCCTATCACATCTTTCAATAACATATTCTTTGTAAGATCACAGTCATCCTTATGTGATTCTTTATTTCCAAGACAACTATTCAGAGAAATCTTTCCACAACTAGAAAACACCTACAATGTAAGTGTGAAATATTAAGGTCAGGTAGAAGTCATGTGCATCACTTAAATTCAGCTTAAGTGCACTTGAGAGGACTGGATGTTCATGCTGACTTTCTTCATAAGGATGACACAACCTTTGTAAATAGTTGCTTGGTTTACTCCGTGTCTCAAAATGGATGTAGTATAGTATAAAGGTGTCCTCCAGTGTATGCAGAAAACACAGCTCTGTAATATTGCACATCAACAAAAGAGCACTTGTATGCACATACATATGCACAAATACAACGAGTCTGAATTTCAGCTTGTCTGAGATGTTTTCATACTCTGCAATAAAAATTACAGTTTCAAAGGATTTCTGTGCCTTTTTGTTCTATGGGCAGATGATTTGAGCAGAGCAGCCTATAAATGAATTGTGGTGACCAACATTAGGCACCATTTATTTACTTTCTGTTTATAAACCTTAATGTTTGTTTTCCATGTATTCTGCTTCATGAGATGATCACTAAGTACAAGAGTTCCTTTAAATCAGCGGTGACTGTGGTTTGGCTCTTCTTAACAATGTGAATTTATAGCTTGGTTGAAGACATTCCAAACTCTGCAGCCTGTTTTGCTTGTTTCCCTCTTTTTTTTTTTTTTTTTTTTTTTTTTAAATACGATTACAGAATCATAGAGGTTGGAAGGGACCTCTACATATCATTTAGTACAACCCTGCTAAAATAGATTCCCTGAAGTAGGCTGTAGAGGAAATCATCCAGGCAAATTTTGAATGTCTCCAGAGGAGATTCTACAGCTTCTCTGGGGAGCTTATTCCAGTGCTGTCATCAATCAAAGTTATTCCTCTTATTTGCATGGAATTTCCCATGTGTCAGTTTGTACCCATTGTCCCTCATTTTGTTGCTGGGCATAGCTGAAAAGAGCATGGCACCATCTACTTGACACCCTTCCTTTAGATATTTATAAGCACTTGTAAGATCCCTCCACAGTCTTTCCCAGGATGAACAGTCCCCAGTTTTCCTCCAGGCTCAGGCCCCTAATTATCTTTGTGTCCCTACACTGGACTCTCTACAGTAGTTCCCTGTCTTTCTTGAACTAGGGAGCCATGAACTGGACACTGTACTCCAAACGTGGTCTCACCAGGGCAGAGTGGGAGAATCATCTTCCTCGACCTGATGGCCATACTCTTTTAAGGCACCCCATGGTATCATTGGCCCTCTTGGCCTCCAAGGCACACTGTTGGCTTATGGCCAACCCGCTGTCCACCAGCACACACTGATCCTCGTGAGCAGAGCTTATGTGTCTCTCTTTTTTTCATGTGTGTATCTCTATACAACTGATGCTTATTTTGAGTTCTGGCTTCAAAAATAGGAAACAGTAAAAGAAAACTAAATAGTAAAAGCACAGTTAATGTGGTTCTGTCAGCCTACAAAAAATAAGCAAAAAGCAAATTCATACTACAAAGCAAGATGCAACAGTCATCTGATTTGATGATCACCTTCTATCTCTGTATTATGGATTTCAGTGGCTATTTCAGTGGTCTATGTCCATGCAAAATGATAAAGTTGGAGAAGCACAGGATTTTTGAACATATATTCAGTCAAATTTAAATTCTAGCCTTTGTTGCTGGCAACATACTCTGACCTCCAAATCACCCCTTCTCTCTGTCTGAAATCACTCCTAAATCATCTCTGTCAGAGCAATGGGTGACCTAATAGCTAGACAGTGCTCTGTGGGATGGCTTTACATGTTCTAGCATAATTCTCAATTGCAGGGAGAGATGCTGCAATTTCATGGTTGATGCTTAGAGCTGTGTTGATGAAGAGTGAACAGTATGAAGACTGATAGAAGACGATCTAATCCCTGTCTAGGCAGACAGTGACTCAGAGATGTTCTGTGAAGTAATCAAAAGTATCCAAGTAGACTAAGGTGGATTTGTATGATCATTTTTTCCACTGCTTGTTGTAGAAAGTAAAAAGAGTGACTTTTTAGTGAATGGCAAATTCAAGGTAATACAAGTGATATCAGCTCATTTATTTGAGCACTCGAAATGAAATTGCAGGATCTGGCTGTGAGAATCCTTCTTTGTCTTCTGTCTCAAAGTTTGCTTCCTTGTGATAAGACTCTTAACTTATTTATGGAGGTGGCAAACGATGGGTGCTACCGTGTGACAATCAACATCACTCTGACATTTGACAGCACCTTCCCAAGTGCTGCTTGCCTCTGGAAGATAGTGCCCGGAGTGGTTACTGGTGGAAGATCTGGCCTAATAGCCCCAGCTTGGTGTGGGAAAATTGGGTAACAACACCATCGTACCCTGTGAGAAACAGGATGCAGATGGGCATCCCTGCTCCCTCTTATCTGCTGGCAAGGCCCGGAAGATGAGATCCCAGAGCTGGTAGCTGTCACTCCAAGGAGA